>PISX010029263.1:0-20244 GCA_004024625.1 Mellivora capensis | reverse complement strand
GGAGTTGAGGGAAATTGGGGGGGAGATGAACCATGAGAGACTATGGACTCTGAAAAATAACCTGAGGGTTTTGAAGGGGCGGGGGGTGGGAGGTTGGGGGAGCCTGGTGGTGGGTATTGTGGAGGGCACGCATTGCATGGAGCACTGGGTGTGGTGTAAAACTATGTATGAATTCTGTTACGCTGAAAAGAAAAAAAAAGAAAGAAAGAAAGAAATGATGGGGCACTTGGGTGGCTCAGTGAATTAAGCTCTGCCTTCAGCTTATAGTAATATAGGAATAGTAACATGATCTCAGGTCCTGGGATCAAGCCCCACATCGGGCTCTCTGCTCAGCGGGGAGTCTGCTTCCCCCACACTCTCTATGCCTGCCTCTCTGCCTACTTGTGATCTCTGTCTGTCAGATAAATAAAATATTAAAAAACAAACAAACAAAAAAAGGAATGAGAGAGCACAAGCAGCGGGAGAAGCAGACAGACACGGAGAAAGAATTTCAAGCACATTCCCAGCTGAGCACAGAGCCCAACACAGAGCTCAATCTCACCACCCTGGGATCATGACCTGAGCTGAAACCAAGTCAGAAGCTTAACTGACTGAGCCACCCAGGCACCCCTCAAAAAAAAGATACATTTTTTGATGAGACACCAGACTTTGGGATAACTCATATATAAATATGAATATAAGTGTTCTTAAATTTTTTAATGGAACAAAGTTCTTCAAAGTGCAATTTCTGCTGCATAATTTAGTTTAGTTTTGGGTATATATTTTTTAAATTTTATGTATTTATTTTGACAGAGAGAGATCACAAGTAGGCAGAGAGGCAGGCAGAGAAAGAAAGAAGGGGAAGCAGGCTCCCCGCTCGGCCGGGCCTGATCCCAGGACCCTGAGACCATGACCCAAGCCGAAGGCAGAGGCTCCAACCCACTGAGCCACCCAGTTACCCCAGTTTGGGGTATATTTTTAAGTAATCTCTACCCCCAACCTGGGGCTCATATTCACAACCCCAAGATCAAGAGTGACATGCCTCACTGACTGAGCCAGTCAGGCTCTCCATAATTTAGGGGGTGGGGGATTGTTGTTGTTTATTTAAGATTTTTAAAAAATACTTTATTTATTTATTTATTTATTTATTTTAGAGAGAGTGAGTGAATGAGCAGGGAAGGGCAGAGGGGAAAGGAGAGGAAGAAAGAATTTGAAGCAGACTCAGTGCTGAGCACAGAGCCCAAAGTGGGGCTAGATCCCACCACCAGGAGATCATGACTTGAGCTGAAACCAAGAGTCAGACTCTCAAGCGATGGAGTCACCCAGGTGTCCCCCCATGATTTAGTTTTAATTCTAGAATTAACATTTTATAGTTATATCATATCTTACTTCAACAGCTTTAACATACTTGAGAAAACTTACACATCACATAAACAAGTGTCCTAAACACCAACTGGCTGTAGGTCCTTATATTTATCAATGTATGAAGTACTTAACTAAAATCCTGAATAATGTCATTCATCAACTTCAAGAGAAGATGAATAAATGAGTAAGAGTGAAATCTAATTAATATGCACACCATTGCCTGAGATTGAGAACCCACACACCTTGCTCCTAGCCTAGCTCCCACCACTCTTACATCATTAACTAAAATTGTCTCCTTGTTGTCATCTGTAGTTACAATACTGTTCTGTCCATGTCACACATTAAGGATGAAATGTAAACAGATGCCTTAGAAAACACACTAAAAAGTTTAGTCAAACACAAAGCAACAATTAGCTAAAGGTATTAGAGCTATTCCACCATCAGAAGGATAGGATAATAAGGTTGCCCATAATCATGGTTTGTGGTAAGACTGAAAATAACCCCCAACAGACTAGCCTCAAAAATCTTCAAGCAAGAGATTTGCGCACAAAAAAATAAAAATTTTGAAGAAAAGGGAAGAAAACCTCAGAAATCACTTTGAGCATCTTAAAATTAATTACCTTCACTCCTTTATGCCTCCAAACATCTTAGAATCCAGTAGACATTCTTGTACTACATTTCTATATGAGGAGGCTAAAATGTATCCATCACTTCTAGAAATTTACAACATATTTAGGAAACAAGAAATAAGCACAAATAATTGCTATATGATATGAATTAAGTACCCAATAAGTGCTACTATTATTACAAAACAGTACAAAAGCCCTGTAGGACATTCAGAGACAAAAGGGAGCAATTTCAAGTACGATGGTGAACGGGACCGCCATGAAGAATGTGTGCTTTCAATCTGCTCTAATACAGGGGCAGGCAGATCACAGCCCAAGGGTGGCTCAACGCCTGTTTTGGGTATAGACTGTGAGCTAAGAGTGGTTTTTACATTTTAAAATAGTTGAAAAGACTCCAAAAAAAGAGTATTTCATAACACATGAAAATTATAGTACATCACACTTCGGGGTCCATAAATAAAGTTTAATTGGAACACAGCCATGCTTCACATGACGGATGTGAAGAATCAGTTGTAACAGGGACCATATGGCCCACAAAACCACAAATATTTACTCCCTGGTTCTTTACAAAAAAAAAGTTTACCAACCAACTGCTGGAGAAAAATGGGTGGGATTTTGCTGGACTGAACTAGAAGAGGAGGTGGGGGGCAGGGGGATGACACAAACATTCCATTTGAGAAATGAAGGTGTGAAAACATGAAGGAAAACTCCAGAATACTGCAGGGACAGTGGGAAGACCGGTTTGGCTAAAGCAGAGGGTCCAAAATCTGTAGTTAACGGAGCCACTGATCACTATGTGCTTTGTTCCTGAGACAGCCACATTATTGTGGTCACCGATAACAAGCATTTTCATACCAAGACTATGAGACTGGTACTATTATTATCCCCATTAATAATTAAGAATTAGTCGGGGTGCCTGGGTGGCTCAGTCTGTTAAACAGCTGCCTTCAGCTCAGATCGTGATCCCAGGGTCCTGGGATCTAGCCCCACATCGGGCTCCCTGCTGGGCCAGAAGCCTGCTTCTCCCTCTCCCACTGTCTCTCTGTCAAATAAATAAAATCTTCAAAAAAAAAAATAATAATTAAGAATTAGTTAAACGACAGGTGCTTGGGTGGTACAGTCCATGGAGCAGATGACTCTTGGTTTCAGCTGAAGGGTTGTGAGACCCAGCCAAGCCCAGGCTCTGTGCTCAGCCCGCAGCACAGTACTGTCTTTTTGACTCTCTCCCTCTCCCTCTGCCCCTCCACACCGGCTCTCTGTCTCTCTCGCTCCCTAAAATATAAATAAATAAATCTAAAAAAACAAAAACAAAAACTAGTTACACGATTTAATAAAAAAACTACTCTTTCTCTGCCATATAAATATAATCTTTAATAGGTGCGGGGGGGGGGGGCACATGAGTGGCTCAATCAGTTAAGCATTTGCCTTTGGCTCAGGTCATGACCCTAGGGTCCTGAAATCAAGCCCTGCGTTGGGCTCCTTGCTCAGCAGGGAGTCTCCTTCTCCCTCTCCCTCTGCCCGCTCTCCTTGCTTGTGACTTGTGTGCTCTCTGTCAAACAAATAAATAAAATCTTAAAAAAGAAAGGAAGGAAGGGAGGAAGGAAGGAAGGAAGGAAGGAAGAAAAACTAGGCTTACAGACATTATGTAGTGGGCCCAAGATGAGTCGATTGAGTCTAGTCTATGAATCTAGGTTCCTTTGCTTGCAGAGCCCATGCTGTTCAATGCTACAACATATCAAACCTCCATACAGGGTAGTAAAAGGAAATATTTGTTTTCAAATACAGACATAAAAAGAACATGATTTTATCTGTAAGCTATGACTCTTGTGTGCTTAAAAGGGCAGTTGTCCCCTGAGCTGGTCCAAAGTGTTCCACACTTGGAATCAAACTATCATGGCCTTTCCCTAAATCATAGAGGGAAAAGAAAAAAAAAGTGAGCTTGATTTTCTCAGTTTTAACTTTCTCCCAGAAGTATTCCTTAAAGCTTTGAAAAAATGATACATTATAAAAATCAATGAGTAAGCAGCAGACCAAGTTTGGGAAAATTCAGCTGATTATGCTTAGCTCGACTTTTTTTAATGGATTATGTGCTCAATAAATTTTCATTTTATTATTTTAAGTTCAAATGATTGAGTATATTAATTCAATAACAGCTAACTCAATTATCTGGAAGTGGCTTTAAGGTTTTCTTCAAAAGAATAATGCTTCTATGAAACCTATCATAAGCACTAAGAAAAAAATCAGACACACCTACATATTAGCGTATCTATTAGATGAAACTACAGAAACCAAAAGATAATACATTGTATGAGGACTTACTGCTACTTGGAAACCCCACTCCTATTAAACTAAGTCTAACACTGCAAGTTCAACAGAAATATCACGCAAGCCACATAGGCAGGCTACATATGTAATTTTAAATCTTCCAGTACCTCTGTTTTTTAAAAGTTGAAACAGGTGAAATTGCAGTAACATATTTATTTAACCTAGTATAAGTAACATATTATCATTTCAACATAAAATCAATATCTTTAAGAGCACCTGGCTGGCTCAGTGGGAAGAGCATGTGACTCTTGAACTCAGGGTTATGAGTTTGAGCCTAACATTGGATACAGAGATCACTTAAAAATAAATAAACTGGGACGCCTGGGTGGCTCAGTCACTTAAGCAGCTGCCTTCAGCTCAGGTCACGATCCCAGGGTCCGGGAATCAAGTCCCACATCTGGCTCCCAGCTTGGCGGGGAGCCTGCTTCTCCCTCTGCCTGCTGCTCTCCCTGCTTGTGCTCACTTGCTCTTTCTCTCTCTCTGACAAATAAAATCTTTTTCAAAAACTAAATAAACTTTATAATTAACATTTTATCAATTGTTTCTTCATATTGAATCTCAAAATCTGGCATAAAAGTATTTTACACCTACAGCACTGGCCAAATTTCAAGTGCTCCATAGCCACATGTGGCTGCTGCCTACTATTTTGGACTGCACAGACCTAAGGGATAGCTCTTCTAAAGATCACAATAGTAAAAAGGCTGGGGATTGCAACAATTGAGTGAGACCTAGAAAGTGCAATACATGGGTCAAGAAAGAAGCATGTAGCTCCAATATTCTAACATTGAAATAAGAGTTCAACTAGGAAATGAATAACAATAATGGACCATTTTAGCAGATAATGACCTTTCAGCAATCTACTTGGGGTTCTTAAAATATTGCACAGTATTGATTCTATAATGTTTGTTTTCTCCACATTGTAACTAGTCTTCCTATAATTGTGATCTGAGATTATCCATCATCTCCCCACCACCTCTCCATTTCCTCACCACCACCCCCCCCCCCCCCGCCCACCAACCACCACCGCCAAGGAATTTTCTAACTATTTCAAAGTTATCAAAAAACAAAACATAACAAAACCTACTTCCAGATGGTTTCCACAACCTGAACAAATTTAAAATCTACACAGATAATGTGTAAACCACTGAAGGATCTGGGAAAGGGAATGGAAATAATGTTTCAGTACTGAGAGTGAAGTATCAATGTCACAGAAGGAGCTGGAGGAAATAAAATGGGAAGGCACCAGTCCAGAATGTTCCACAGAAATCTTGAAATAGTGTTGTAGCCTTGAGAACAAAAACAGGACGGAGACCAGATTTAGCAGTGATTCAAGTAAATCAGGTAAACAATACAATGCCAGAAGAAGGAGAAGAAGGCTTCAACGGAGAATAACCAAAACAAAGAAGTCAGCAGCTCCCCTCTCACCTTCCTCCCCCTACACAGTACTCCAAGAGAATTCTAGAGGGACCATTCTGCAAAGATTTGCTTATAGCAAACACTTCTTTTTTCTTAGCTCACTGGCTCTTTCTGGACACCAGACCAAATTCTCATTTGCTAATCTACTAAAATACCTATGATAAATTTAGACAATCATCAATAAATTCGGCTTGTAAAAAACATACAAATTGCTGGAGGGGTGTGTTGACACTCTTTGGGGAAAGAGGTAGGGCGGAGGAAGATTATGTATTGTAGGTGGTAATAGGTCAAAGTACATCAGCATTCAATTTTAAAACAAACTCTGACTAAACAATTCAAACACTGCAATGACAACATGTTTAATAGTTTGTCGTTTACCAAAAGAAAGCATGTAGTCATGTGTTTACTAGTGCTTGAAGCGTAAAATTAAGGAAACTATAATTATAGCTCAATATTTTTCAGTTCTGATCAATTCTGCTTGTTACTCATAAACCTATCCCATTAGGACACATTTTTAAAAAGTAAAATCAGTCAGTTCAGAGGATTTCATGATGCACCCTCTCAAGTAATGGGGGAGAGTATAGACAGTACCCAATTATCAGTGAAGTAATGAGGGTACCCATCTAGATGAAAAACAAAACCAGAAACAAAAACCAAATATCATGATGCCAAGTTTGTAAAAATGTTTCATACACACATTAACACCAAGATCTGAATCACACTAAAATATCAGCAAGGATTACCTCTGATAATTTTAGGTAACTTTTATTTTATACTGTTTCTATATTTTCTGTGTTTTTTACAATGATCATGTATTATTGTTAAAACTAGGAAGAAAAAATAAATTTAGACAAGTGGAAAGGTACTGAGGCAGTACCAATCAATTTAGGATTGTATTGGATTGATGGGCTATCTCTTATACCACCATATTCTAAGCAAAAAGCATTCAGGGCCCTTGAAGACATGTATAAGGGCCTATTTAACCAGAGTGGCCCCACCTCGGTTGACCAGCCATTTTGTGGTTTATGCAGTAAAACTTAAATTGACCCTGCCCACCCTCCATGGGAACTTACTTAAAAGCAAGTCCGTGGAAACCAGTCCCAGGTAACAAAGCCCAAATATAAGGGTGGGCTAGGTCAGGTGGAGATAACGGCCCAAATACAAGGGTGGGTCAGGTCAGGTGGAGACGGGCGCATACTGTCTCCCTAGCTACCAAGGAGTATGGGCCCCGCCCTTTAGGTGCCTTTTGGGTGCCCATTCTGACTAAGGTGATAGGCTAGTTCAAATAGCTACTATGGGGTGAACTGTAGTTCAATTGGCCACCCGTGTGTGACCTAGCATGACTGTGCAGCTTTCTCTGTGTGTTATAATCTCATTGGTCACCTGTGCGTGGCCAGGCCCAACCACATGGCCTTTGCCCTTAAAAGCTAGTCTGTAGAGAAGAGAGAGGTCACCCTCTGTAAGGGGTGGCTCTGACCAATATTTTTGACGGTCGGTGTGATTCTTGATGCTTGGCACAAAATAAAGCTTTGCTTGACCTTCGCTTTATATCAGTCTCGCTCCTTTGACCATGGACCCATTATTGGTGGACCCAACACACGAACTTTGCCTTATCTATCATACATACTTGATTATATTCACATGCACAATATATGATGTGCACATTGATACTTGTGCTGCAAAACATTAGGAAACTAAAAATGATTCATTTAGGAAAACAGACAGCAGGTAAGCACCCTTGCAATACAAAGAGGCAAGAGTGGGATGGCCAGGAATAAATCAGTTAAGAGGAGTCACAAAGTGGGAATGTCTTGATCCAAAATTTTAAAATGTACATCTACTACAAATTGCTCACTTTATTTCTTTTTTAAATATTTTATTTATTTTCTTGTCACAGAGAGAGCACACGCAGAGGGAGCCCAGAGGGAGAAGCAAGCTCCCCACTGAGCAAGAAGCTCAATGTGGGACTGGATCCCAGCACCTGGGATCACCACCTGAGCCAAAGGCACCCCGGCAATCCTAAATCATTCACTTTAAAACGGCCCCTTTTGTAAAACGATCTCACCTCATGAAAAAATGTATAAGTTACTTCTAAACATATCCATACAGCACTGCATTAAAACGTGGGTTTGCCCCCCAACAAAGGCAATTTTCTCAGTTCTAGAGCAACACGTTAATAATGGTTCATCAACGAGGAAACTATTATGGTGTTGGGGATGGAGTGGGTAGAAGAGTACCAAAAACAGGGTACCTTCCAGCCTTCAAAGAGCTTATCCCAAAAGGTAAGAGTGATAACAAAGGAACGGGTCATGCAAAGAGGCCCCAAAACAGTCCTGAGTACTTTTGTTAGTTTTAAAATAATGAAGGTAAATTACTGTTGAGGTTAAAACTTTGTGGGACAAGATTTGAACAGATGATGGTGCAGAATTAGGAACACGGCTGAGCTGGGTGGACTCATCACACACTTAATCCTCGGTGACAGCACCAAAACCAGCCCTCCCTGTGCTTAAGCATACACAAACATCAATTGAAATTTGACTGAAATCCAACAAATCCGCCAAGCAAGGGTAAACACGCACGCACACAAAATTCAAGAGCGCTGCGTTCATTTTCCTTGGTCAAGTACCTAACACCTGGCTACTGACTAAAAAATGCTTAAGGAAAGCTGAGGATCGCCTGGAACCTGTACACCATCAACCCGCCCCAAAGGGCCTCTGGCTCACGCCTTTGCACGCAAAACCGGCCTCGGGTTGGCCTCGGCCTCCGCCCAGCCCACCCCGGGCCGCTGTTTACCAAGACTGACCCAAACGTGCCATCCCCGCGCCCCTCCAAGCCGGGCCTCCCCGGGTCCCGCCGACGCCAACTGGTAAATACGGGACTGGGGGAACGCGCAATCAATGGCAGGTGGGTGGCGCGGCCTCACGAGACAAAGCAGGGCGCCCATTCCGAGGGAGCCCTCCATCGCGCGGGCCCCCCTGGCCCTGAGCCCCGGGCCGCGCCGCCACCCCCGCGCCGCCCCCCGGGTACCCGGCCGGCGGAGACCGCCCGCCGCGCCCCGAGCGCCGGCCCAACCGCCGCGGCAGGAGCGCGCAGGGCGCCCAACTGCCGTCCCGGCCCAACCAACGCGGGCAGGGGAGGAGAGGTGCGCGCGGCCGGCGGAGCGTGCGAGCCACTCGGGGGTCGCAGGGGGGAGGCTGCGCGCAGGGAAGGCAGGGGCCAAGAGGCGCCGAAGCCATCGCTGAACGCGGCGCCAGAAGGGGCTCCTTTAGGGGGTTTTGCCCCTTTCCCCTTAGAAGGTGCAGATGGTTTGACCCCCCACCCCGAGTGAGGTGCCTTGTCCCAGCCCCGGCTGGACTGTACCATCGGGCGGTGCCGCCGGGATTTCTCCCCCCCACCACCACCATCAGTTCCCCCCCCCACCCGGGTCCGCGGTCGGTTGGCCCCGGCCGGGCTCTGAGACGCGGAAAGAGCTTGGCGCCATTTTGGGTGGGACTAAGCAAAGACGAAACACCCTCCCAGTCGATGGGGTACTCTGGACGCTGGCTTATCCGGTTCCCTTAATCCTTTAGGTACTTACACGACGTTGGGTGAGGGGAGCTGGAAGATCAGCGGGTCCCCGATCCTCTCTCCCTAGGGGTGATGGAAATCAAACCCCCCCGCCACCTCCAGGTGGTTCTTCCCGCCGCAGAGTGGGAGCAGCATAAAAGGCGGGGCCTTATTAGCATAATCTGCCTGGCAACCTGATCTCGACTTTATGTGATTGGTTGAACTCTGTAAACCCCATACCCTGCCTAGAGACGAGTAACGCTGGGGCGAACTGACAGGCCCAGATTTAAGACTCATGACGAAGATCCTGAGACGCTTATTCAGGCGGCAGAGAAAGCCAAAAGGAGATTCACACAATGGCCCAATGACTGAAGGCCTCTTTATTTCGTGCTCTGCTGTTCATTTAAAACCCAATCAAAGAGCGCGTCTCAGGCAGCGCTCGCCTGCGTTTGTACTCTAAGCCAATCAGAAAAGCCGACTCTTCGGATTCAGGGTCAAGCCTGCCCCGAGGGTCCCGTGGTAGCGGACGTGGGGCAACGGCCGGCTTCGGTGGCCCAGGTAGCAGGGAAGGAGTGGCCTTGGGGCCCGAGCCAGGACCCAACACCCGAGAGGCCCGGTGTCCTGAGACGCCGAGCCAGGGACGTGGTGGGACGAGCGCGCTGCCGGCTTACGGGCGTGCTCCGGCTTGGCTCCTTCACGGATTTGCACCTGAAGCCGACCTGCCTGCGGGGAGTCTCCGCTGAACCGATGCTACGCGCCAACCCGAAAGCAGCGCGGGCCTCGGCCGGTCGGCACGAGCCTTCCTGGGCCTCGGGTTCCAGGCTTCTGGGTGTCCCGCGCCGGCCGCGCCCTCCTCCTGCTGCTGACGGTGCCTCCACCTCTGACCCCGCGACTGTGTCTGTGCTCAGTCCTTGCCAAACCCTGGAGCGCCTCCCGGCATCGCTCCTTGACCCATTTCCCATTCTGAAAAAGGAAAGGTTTTTCCAGAAACAAAAAGCATTATTCAACAATGATTAACCAGTGACTCAGTCACTCATTTCTTAACCTAAGGCTTCTACATCCTACCATACTGTAAAATTCCCTTCCCAAAGGGTAGTCAGGTGCACAGAAATGAACCCAAGCTTTGGAGCAAGATCCCCAACCCTAGATAGCCACCCCTAATAGGAATGGCAACTAGATCTGGAAGAGACGTTGAACCTTTGGACCTTCCTGAGAGCAGTTTTTCCATCCGAGACGTCTACCTTGCTACATTGTTTTGAAGATTAAGTGAGATTTACATGTAAAAATACCTCCCACCTTGCAACTTAAACAAAAGGCATTGTTAATGATGATAAAGGAGATAAAACTGCTGAACTAATTGGCTAACCAAGAAAAAGTGGAAGAAAGCCCAACTAAGCGAAAGGCTGGAGAAAAGAAAACATCCAAGAGTGGGGAGGGGAATCCGTGAAATCCCTTCTACAATGTCCTCCTCGCTGTTTTGTTTATTTAAAGAAACTGGAAACAAAGTGGAAAGAATAGGAGAACATTGGGTTTTTAAAACTTCAAGACAGTTGATTACCTTGTCAGCGATTTGATAACTAGACCACGTCTTGTTCCTCCACAGGGAGGGAAATGCCACAGGACTTAGAAATAGGTGATCCAGGGATGCCTGGGTGGCTCAGTTGGTTGAGCAGCTGCCTTTGGCTCAGGTCATGATCCCAGTGTCCTGGGATCAAGTCCCACATCGGGCTCCTTGCTCCTCGGGGAGCCTGCTTCTCCCTCTGCCTGCCACGCTGTCTGCCTGTGCTCGCTTGCTCTCTCTCCCTCTCTCTGACAAATAAATTAAAAAAAAAAAAAGAATTAGGTGATCCATAAACACTTGAATTTAATTGAGAAGGCAATGTATTGGGGACCTGATGAGGCACATGTAAGTCACTTCACTGAACGGAAGTCAGTTGCCTTAGGAAAGACTATTGGTCATTCCAATGTTCCCCTTTAGCCCCGTGCTTGCACAAACAATGCCAGAGGCTGGACAGGTCCACTCCTACATCTTTTGACCTCTAGAGAAAACGTTCCTCATTTTGAGATTTGACATATTATGCTCTCTGATGGATTAGGATGGTCCCAAATGAGGTCAGCTAGACCAGAAATGTCAAGGAACCCAAAAGGGGAAATTGACATGAAAAATGGGGCTAGCTGGGCTGCAGAGCACAAGATACCCTCATGGACTCTGAGAAATGGCCTGAAACTTCAGAGTGCACACATATTACAGTTGAACACCACCCCAAAGATTTTTTTTATTCAGAAGGCCTTGAGTGAGCCTCAACCATATGCATTTCATATAATTTTTTTAATATTGTTTTTAAAGTTATCTCTATACCCAACATTGGGCTCAAACTCATGACCCCAAGATCAAGAGGTGCACTCTCTACTGACTTAGCCTGCCAGGTGCCCCTCATATAAATTTTTATTTTTAAATTTATACTCAGTAAAATTCACTCCTCTGGTATACTGATATTTACTGAATATGTACTGTATGTAGCAGAGGGAATAGAAGAAAATGAGATAATTCCAGATGATAAGTGCTATGAAGAAAGTAAAGCAGGGGCACCTGGGTGACTCAGTCGGTTAAGCGTCTGCCTTCAGCTTAGGTCAGGATCCCAGGGTCCTGAGATCAAACCCACATGGCACTCTCTGCTCAACAGGGAATTTGCTTCCCCCCCTCTCTCTTCCCTCCCGCTCCAACTGCTCCTCGCCCCACTCTTGCAAGCTCTCGCTCAAATAAATAAACTTTTTAAACGATTTTTTATTTATTTGAGAGAGAGAGAGAGACTGAGCAGGGGGTGGAGCCAAGAGGAGAGGGAGAAGCAGGCTCTGTCACAGGACCCTGGGATCATGACCTGAGCTAAGTTTGAAGTATATATTTTAGAAATCCAATTGGACATACTCTACTGGCAGCTAGCATTCAAGGAGAGATCAGGGCTATGATACAATTTCAGGATTATCAGGCTTTACAGTTACAATTACAACTATCAGGCTATGATACAAATTCAGACCATGAATTGTATTTAAATACATATGGTTGGGGTGCTTGGCTGGCTTAGTCGGTGGAACATGAGACTCTTGATCTCGGGGTTGTGAGTTCAAGCCCCATGTTGGGCATAGTACCTACTAAAAAAAAACACATAAAGTTAAATGAAATCTAATTAGATAAGTTCATCTGATAAGGCTTAGGTGAGGGAGAGAATGTGTATGGAGAAGACTAGAGGGTCCAGGACTAAGCGGTTGGGAGCTGCTGAATTTAGAGATTGGAGGAAGGAAGAAGAGTCAACAAAAGAGATTGTTAAGGCCACTAAAACAGGAGAACAGAAGAAGATGGTGTCTGAGAAGCCTCAAGAAGGAAGTGTTTCAAGAAGGGTGTAGTAGTCAGCTGCAGCTAATTATTACTGAGAGGTAAAGAAAGATAAAGTCAGGGATGCCTGGGTGGCCAGTGAGTTGGGCATCTGCCTTCAGCTGAGGTCATGATCCTAATGTCCTGGGATCAAGCCCCACATGGGGCTCCCTGCTCAGCAGGGAGCCTGCTTCTCCCTCTGCCCCTCTCCCTGCTCATGTTTTCTCTCTCTCCCTCAAATAAAGAAAAATTTTAAAGAAAAAAAGATAAGTCAGATCACCTGTGGATCTGGAAAGATGGAGTGGAAGTAGCTGATAAATTGTCAACAGCAGTTTCAGGGGAGGGTTAGGAAACAGAACAGGAGTTGCCTGAAAAAAGAATGGGAGATGAAGACTTACACCTGTTGCCAACAGTGTAGCAGATAAGTTAGGCCAACAAAAACAGCTAAAATGCTGTATATGCAGTTCGTAAAAGACCTTTCTTAAATGTATCACAGAGCTGGCAACAGAGTGAGGAGTTTACAAAGGTTAACAACAAAGTGAGTAAAAAGGTAAAAAGGGAAAGCTCATCATTATAGAGGAAAGCAAATGAATAAAAGAGAAGGAATGCTGGAAAAAGAAAAACTGTCATTTGACAGCACCTGAAACAATTATTAACGTTTCTCAAACAAGAATTATGGGTGTAGGCTGAAACCAATAGATGAATATTTGTTAGCATGTCAACACAGTCTTGAAATATCTCCACAAAAGATACTTAATAACTACAAGGAAAAAGATAAATATATAATGGAGAAATTTGGAGATACTATCATAGTGATCAAAGTTACTATCCTCAGGGGGCACCTGGGTGGCTCAGTCGGTTAAGGTTCTACCTTTGACTCAGGTCATGATCACGGGGTTCTGGGATCAAAGTCCCAAATCGGGCTCCCTACTCAGTGGGGAGTCTGCTTCTCTCTCTGCCTCTCCCCTCATGCTTGCCTATGTGCTCTCTTTCTTTCTCTCTCTCAAATAAATAAAATACTTGAAAAAAAAGAAAAAGGTAAAGTTACTATCCTCAGGAATAGGACATGGATACATTGACAGATACAGCTTCACTTCTGCAATATGGCTGCCAAAAATTAATAACCTGAATCTGATTATAAGGAAACAGTAGGCAGACCCACACTGAGTGATATTCTACAAGATAACTGGCCTATATTCACCTTAGATATATTAATGTCCTGGGACTCTATGGCTAGCTTAACCGGTAGAGCAGGTGACTCTTGATCTCAAGGTCTTGTGTTCAAGGCCCACATTGGGCATGGAGCCTACTTTAAAAAAAAAAAAATTAATATCATGAAAAACAAAGTCTGAGGAACCATTCCAGACTAAAGGAGACTAAAAGGACACAACAACTAAATGTCCCAGATTTGAATCCTGAACCAGGAAAAAACTTTTTTTACATGTATAGAGAACAATTGGTCACATTGGCATAGACTTTGTAGATTAGATAATACCATATAAATGTGAATTTCTTGATTTTGAGCATTGTATTATGGATATATAAAAGTATTTTCTTACTTTTAGGAAATAAACACCAGGTGAAGGAGAAATGTATCTGCAGTTTATTCTTAAACACTTCAGCAAAAGAAAAAAAAATTCCATTTACATGTGACTAAAATGTTAACATATGGAGAACCTGCTTGATAGGTATATGGTAATTCTTATACTATTTTTGCAACTTTTCTGTAAGTTCAAAATAATTAAACAAGATGATAGTCCAAAAAAATAAATAAGCCAGTCATTTGGCTTCAGGTCTGCACTGTGAGGAGAGAGGATGACTGATATGGAACTAGGTGGACTTCAGAGAAAGGATCAAGGAGTTTGTGACCAGGTCAAAGTTGTTCAGACCCTCACTCTTTTTTTTTTTTATGATTTTATTTATTTATTAGACAGAGAGAGAGAAAGAGAGTGAGCACCAGCAGGGGGAAGGGCAGTCAGAGGGAGAGAGAGAAGCAGGCTCCCCTCAGAGCAGGGAGTCCCATGTGGTGCTCTATTCCAGGTCCCCAGGATTATGACCTGAGCTGAAGGCAGATCCTTAACTGACTGAGCCACCCAGGCTCCCCGAGCTTCACTCTTGTTCAGAAAAAAACCCAACAGGGTTCAGTTGTGGGTGACTGTGAGTGTAACTGAATGTTTGAAATTTATTATTTTAAATTTTTAAAATTTTTATTTAAAATCATATTAATGGGAGCACCTGGGTGGCTCAGTCATGATCGCAGTTGAGCCCTCTATTGGGTTCCCAGCTTGGCTGGGAGTCTGCTTCTCCCTCTCCTTCTGCCCCTCCCCCCACTCATGCTCTGTCTCTGTCTCTCTCTCTCAAATAAAATCTTTTTTTCTTTAAAGATTTTATTTGAGAGAGAGAGAGAGAGATCACAAGTAGGCAGAGCAGCAGGCAGAGAGAGGAGGAAGCAGGCTCCCTGCCGAGCAGAGAGCCTAATGCGGGGCTCGATCCCAGGACCCTGAGATCATGACCTGAGAGCTGAAGGAGGAGGCTTAACCCACTGAGCCACCCAGGCGACCCTCAAATAAAATCTTTTTAAAAATTCACTTTAGGGGGTGCCTGGGTAGCTCAGTGGGTTAAGCCTCCGCCTTCAGGTCATGATCTCAGGGTCCTGGGATCGAGCCCCGCATTAGGCTCTCTGCTCAGCAGGGAGCCTGCTTCCCCCTTTCACTCTGCCTACTTCTCTGCCTACTTGTAATCTCTGTCTGTCAAATAAATAAATAAAATCTTTTTTTTTAATTCACTTCGATGAACATATAGTGTATTATTTTCAGAGGTAGAATTTAGTGATTCATCAATTCATATACCCCCCAGGGCTCATTACATCAAGTGCCCTCCTTAATGCTCACCCCCCCCCCCGTGACCCCATCCCCCAACCTGAGTGAAATTTATATTGTGTTGGATAGTCTCCTCCAAAGTTCATATCTGGAACCTGTGACAGAGATCTTATTTTGGAAATAGGGTCTTTGCAAATATAATTAGTTAAGATCATGTCATACTCTATAGGTCGGGCCCTAACATAATGATGGGTATTCTTTTTTTTTTTTTAATGATGGGTATTCTTATAAGAAGAGAAAATAGAGGCACATTGCACAAGGAAAGATACATAAAGACAGAGGCAGAGGAGCACCTGGCTGATTCAGTCAGTAGAGCATGTGGCTCTTGATCATTGGGTTGTAAGTTTAAGCCCCACATTGGGTACAGAGATTACTTAAAAATAAAAAAAAAAAATTTTTTTAAAGGCAAAGATGGACTAGGCCAAAGAAAACCAAAGATTTCCAGTAACCGCCAACAGTTTAAAGAAGGATTCTTCCCTAAAGTCTTCAGAGAGAGAGAGCATTGCCCTGCCCACACCTTTATTTTGGACATCTAGGCTTCAGAACTGTGAGATAATAAATTTCTATTGTTTTAAGCACCCACCTAGTTGGTGGTACTCTGTTACGTCAGCCATAGGAAACTGAGTATAAAGCGAGTGGGAAGCTGGGTGGGTACAAGACTGTGTGTTGGGGGGAGGTACGTACTGGAATGTGGATGGCAGGGATTATAAACATTTATGAAATAGCAGCAGTATCGGGTTTACATTTGTTTGTTTATTTGTCAGGTTTGAAAGGAAAATTAAGGAATTGAACAGGAAATATTTTTTAATGTTATTTTATATAAAATTAAATATACTTATTATGGAGTAGAAAATAAAAGAAAAAAATGGGCTGGGGCACCTAGGTGGCTCAGTGGGTTAAGCATCCAACTCTTGATTTTGGTTCAAGTCATGATCCCAGGGTCCTGGGATCAAGCCCCTGTGGTGGGGAGTTTGCTTGAGGATTTCTCTTCCTCTTCCCTTGCTCCTCCCTACCCCAAATAAATAAATAAATGTTAAAAAAAAAAAAAAAAAAAAAAAAGCACCTCTGGCTAGCTCAGTTGGTGGAGCATGCAAATCTTGATCTCAAGGTCATGAGTTCAAGCCCCACATTTGGTTTAGAGATTATTTAAATTAAAAAAATAAAATAAAAAATAATGACTCCAAAAGAAGTTGCTATTATGGAGTATCTGCTTTTGTTTGTGGCCCAAACTCCTAGACTTTTTTTTTAAGTTTTATTAATTTAAGTAATCTCTACACCCAATGTGGGGCTCAAACTTACAACCCCAAGATTAAGAGTTGTATGCTTTTCTGATGGAGCCAGCCAGGTGCCCCAGACTACCAGAGATCTTGTCACAAAACTGGATTTTGTCTTCAGTTCAAACAGCCAGAGTCATGGATGTTGAGAGAGAACTGGAAGGGAGGTGATGTACAGAAGAAGCTTCTGGGAAGCTTAACAAGCAGGGAGAGAAGCATTATGAAGACTTTAAGTCAAGTAGCATCTTTTCCCCTGACACATAGTCACAGTAAAAAAGCAGGAAATATATGAAATGGAAACGTACTTTCCATCAAACATTGTTATTTCAAGAAAACACCTTTATGAATGTGCTTAGCCTGAAAATTTGGGGCCATAACTTAAATTTTGATATGAGGGAAGCTGTGGAAGCAAGAATTGTTATAAATGTGATGAGGATGCTATGGTTCAGCTTAGTTGCAGTAAAATCTCATTTAAGATCACTCAATAGTAATCTCATGTATGTAATCATTGTACGAAAAGTCTTCTCTCAGGAATATAATGTCAACATTAATCCAAAAGAGAAACTACAGCCTGTATGGGATATTGGAAAGCCTCCAGCCAATGCAAATCTCCTTACACATTAAAAAAACAAACAACAAAAAAAAATTCATACTGGAGAAAAAATTCCCAAATATAATGAATGTGGAAAACCTTTAGCCTGAAGCAATGACTCAGAGATCATGAGAAGATACACACTGGAGATGGTGCGTTCATGCATGTGCTGAACGTAGTCAAGTGTTCTCCCTTTTTTTTCCAAGTGTTTTCTCGAATCTCATCCCTCACTTTACATTTAAGAATCTATAGAGGGAGGAAATCCCATAAAAGCGATAAATGCGGAAAATCCTTCAGCTGTAATAGAAAAATTTCATACTCATCATTCTAAGGAGAAAGCTTATGAATGTGGAAAGCTTCTCTTCAAAGGCTAAGACTCATTAGAGACCAAAGAAGGCGTACTGGAGAGAAACCCTATGGCTATAAAGAGAGTGGGAAAGCCTCCAGTAGTGAAAAAAATCTCACAGAGCCCGAGAAGATTTGTACTGGAAAGAAATCTTTGAATGTAATCAATGTGGAAGTGTCTTTAGCTAGAAACAATACTGCATTAAGATCAAAACATTCAAGGACGCCTGGGTGGCTCAGTTGGTTAAGCGGCTGCCTTCGGCTCAGGTCATGATCCTAGTACTGGGATCGAGTCCCACATCAGGCTCCTTGCTCGGTGGGTAGCCTGCTTCTCCCTTTGCCTGTGCTCGCTCGCGCTCTCTCTCTCTCCCCCTCTGACAAATAAATAAATAAAATCTTTAAACAAAAAAACAAAAACAAAAACAAAACATTCATACTGGAAACAAACTCTACGATTGTAATAAATGTGGAAAATCTTCATCCAAAAGGAGAGACATCATTTTTTATCAAATAATCCATACAAAAGAAATCTTATGCATGTAGTAGGTATGAGAATGCTTTTATTCAGAAGTCAAGCCTCATTAGACAATAGAGAAGTCATACTTGCAGATAAACCCTATTCATGTAAGGAAGGTGAGAAAACATTCAATAGCAAATGAAAATTCATTTTTGAGAGACACCTAAATACAGTGCACATGCAAAAATCTTCAGTAGAAGCTGTCTCTCATGAAATGTTACAACATTCACATAGGAGAGAGACCCTAGGAATGTACTATGGGTGGAAAAGCCTTCTCTCAAATCACACTGTTTACTGTATATGCAAGAACTGATATAGATAATAAACACAAATGTAAAATGTGTAGAAAAGCCTACTCTCAACTTTCAAAAAATGCTCTGCATATGAGAAACAACACTGAATAGAATTTCTGTTAACACGGGTGCCTGGGTGACTCAGTCATTAAGTGTCTGCCTTTGATCCCAGTGTCATGATCCCAGTGTCCTCGGATCGAGCCCTGCATTGAACTCCATATCGGGGTCCTTGCTCAGTGGGGAGCCTGCTTCTCCCTCTCCCACTCCCCCTGCTTGTGTTCTCTCTCTCACTGTATCTCTCTCTGTCAAATAAATAAAATCTTTTTGAAAAATGACTTTCGGTTAACAGATGAATGGGTAAAAATATTGTGGTATATCCATACAATGGAGTGCTATTCAGCAAGAAAAAGGAATAAACTATTGATACATCCAAAAGATAAATTAAGGGACACCTGGGTGCCTCAGTTAGTTAAGCGTCTGCCTTTGGCTCAGGTTATGGTCTCAGGGTCCTGGGATCAAGTCCTGCATCAGGCTCCCTGCTCAGCAGGGAGTCTGCTTCTCCCTCTACCCTTCGCCCCCGTTCATGATCTCTTTCTCTCTCTCACTCCCTCTCTCTCAAATAAATCAATAAAATCTTAAAAAAAGCATAAATTAATATCAAAGGAATTGTGCTGAGTAAAATAAGCCAAACCTAGAAAGAGAGAGCGAGAGTACATATTTCATGATTCCACTTGTATAAAATTGTAGAAAACACAAATGAATTAGTAGTGATAGGAAGCAGATCAGTGATTGCCTGGCGGGGGGTAGTGGTGGGGAGCAGGGGGCCTGGGAGGCTTGGGAGCGATTGCAAAGGTTCAAAAGGAAACTTTGGAAAATGATGAGTATGTTCACTTTGATTGCAGTGATGGATTCATGAATGTGTACATGTTGCAAAGATTATTAAGTTGCCCACTTTAAACATGTGCACTTTATTTTATCTTTATCTGTGTGTGTGCATTTTATGTTAATTTTATTATTTTTTTTAAGTTTTATCTATTTAAGTCATCTCCACACCCACCATGGAGCTTGAACAAACCAGAGACTAAAAGCTGCACACACTTCTGACAGAGACAGCCAGGTATATCTTATTTTACTTTTTTTTTTTTTTTTACGATTTTATTTATTTGACAGACAGAGATCACAAGTAGGCAAAGAGGCAGGCAGAGAGAGAGGGGAAGGCAGGCTCCCTGCTGAGCAGAGAGCCCTATGCAGGGCTTGATCCCAGGGCTCAATCCCAAGACCCTGGGATCATGACCTGAGCTGAAGGCAGAGGCTTAACCCACTGAGCCACCCAGGGGCCCTTTATTGCTCCATGTGGAGTTCAAATTCACAACCCCAGGATCAAGAATCACATGCTCTGCTGCCTGAGCCAGCCAGGTGTCCCTAAACATATGCATTTTAATGTATGTCATTTACACCTCAATAAAGCTTTTAAGATTGTTTTTGGGGTTTCTAATAATTATAATCAAGAAAAATTTTTGGGACGCCTGGGTGGCTCAGTTGGTTAAGCGGCTGCCTTCGGCTCAGGTCATGATCCCAGCGTCCTGGGATCGAGTCCCACATCAGGCTCCTTGCTCGGCAGGGAGCCTGCTTCTCCCTCTGCCTCTGCCTGCCACTCTGTCTGCCTGTGCTCGCGCGTTCTCTCTCTCTCTCTCTGACAAATAAATAAATAAAATCT
>PISX010029262.1:0-20291 GCA_004024625.1 Mellivora capensis | reverse complement strand
TGAAAAGAAGGCCCATGTGTACCCCAATGTTTATAGCAGCAATGGCCACGGTCGCCAAACTGTGGAAAGAACCAAGATGCCCTTCCATGGACTAATGGATAAGGAAGATGTGGTCCATATACACTATGGAGTATTATGCCTCCATCAGAAAGGATGAATACCCAACTTTTGTAGCAACATGGACGGGACTGGAAGAGATGATGCTGAGTGAAATAAGTCAAGCAGAGAGAGTCAATTATCATATGGTTTCACTTATTTGTGGAGCATAACAAATAACACAGAGGACATGAGGAGATGGAGAGGAGAAGGGAGTTGAGGGAAATTGGAGGGGGAGATAAACCATGAGAGACTATGGACTCTGAAAAACAACCTGAGGGGTTTTGAAGGGGTGGGGGGTGGGAGGTTGGGGGAGCCAGGTGGTGGGTATTATGGAGGGCACGCATTGCATGGAGCACTGGGTGTGTTGTAAAACTATGAATTCTGTTACGCTGAAAAGAAATGAAATAAAAAAAATAAAAAAAATCTTGATAATAGGGGCATCTGGGTGACTCAGTTGGTTAAGCAACTGACTGTTTCAGCTCAGGTTGTGATCTCAGGGTCATGAGATTGAGCCCCATGTTGACTCAATGCTGGGCGTGGAGTCAGCTTGGGATTCTCCCTCTCCCTCTCCCTCTGCCCCAACTCCTGCTCACATGGCACCCATCCCTTAAATATATAAATACATACATACATAAAGTATTTTAAAAATTTGATAACAGTACTTTTTCATAGGGCTTTGTGAACAGTAAATGAGGTGATTCAAAAAAAGAACTTAGCACAGTGCTCACAGTGTATGCTCTGTGTTAGCTGGTACTAAGCCATTTCGGAAATAGGAAATACAGTCATCTAAATGGCTTTGCAGTCCAAGTAAATAGTGCATCAGTAGCCCTTAACTCTGATATGATACCAGTGTGCCTGAAACCTTTACTCCAAGCACTGGAAATCTGTGCTAAGAACATAATCTGAAAATGAAAATTAAAAGGGGGGAAAAAATCAAATCACCACAACGTATACTTTAAATATTTAACAATTTTATTTTTTCAATTATACTCCAATAAAGCTGGCAGGGGGAGAGGGGAAAAGGATGGGATTTCTCAGCTATTGTAACCAATAAAAGCAGAGGTTTATAAATCACATTTCTAATTCTGGTTTCATGTCAGTTTGTCCAGGAAAATAGCCAATCTCAATATTGGGGTGGGGGGTGAGAAAGGTAACCCTATGTCTTATTGTCTTAATTTAATTCCGAACCCATATATCTAAGTCTTTGCTGTGGAACAACTGTGATGAAATATTCCACATATACCTCAAACCTAAAATGTCCAAAATTGAACTTCATGTTGGTCTCCAACTCCACCTACTTCTTTTATTTTTCTTCTTTCAGTTAATGGTGCTAAAGGGGATCAGGATATGTCACCCCAAAATATGGCACTGGCACAATGATTATTTTGGGCTGAAGGCAACTGAGAATCAACAGATGCAGGAAGAATTCTCGAAATCTCTCCTTATCTGCCTAAAAGCAGTGCCTGAATCTCCCTTTGTGAAGATGTCTGCCCTCCCCACCCCAACCCCAGTGTCAGGAAGAAGAAATCCCTGGTGATAGACAGTCAACACCGAGGAAGGTTTGCATACACAGATCAGACTTACCTTCCTTCCCTTCCCCATGTATTTCCAAGTCACTCCCATATTTAGTGGTCATTAAAGACCTCAGCCCCTTCTCCTTTGTTAAAATGGTGTGTAAACACTGAGTCTAACTGCTTCTTTGTGTTTCGCTTCTTTTTGGTGAACTCTTATGCATGTAAATATTAATAAAAAGAGTGTGCCTTCTTTCCTATTGACCTGCCCTTTGTTATTGTAATTCACACACTTCCAAATGAAGAACGTAAGAGCAGAGAGGAAAGGTATTTCCTATCCAGTATTTAGGTAGTCCTCACTCCTCATCCCTTGTCCAAATGCAACTGATATATCTCAGAAAGATCTTGCCCTGGTCCTCATCCATATCCCCACACCAACAGCCTTAGTTCATAGCCACATAACTCAAACCCACACTGCTGACAACCATCTCCTAGGTCTCCTTCCTGATTGCTTCTACTCTTGCCCTCTACGGACCTTGGAGAGTATTAGATCATTTAACCCCCTTCAATGGCAATTGTCCCCAAACCTCCATGATCATACAATCATATGGGGAGGGGTGGAGGTCATCCTCCCAATCCATGTATATTTACTTAGATACAAATTGTGTACTACACAAATATATACATAATAGTACTTCCCCCAAATAGAAAAGGAAAGAATTAAAAAAACAAACAAATAACAACAACAATAACAACTGAAAAAATAGAAGTTCCTTTATTTGTGTCTAAGGAAATAATTTTACATACCTCTTTATGCCAACCCACTTTGGAAGTCACTGACTTACAGGGTAAACTTCTGAGTCTTTAGCAGGAGCCCTTAATAATGCATAGCTCTTATTTATATGTCTAGTCTCACTTCATGCTACTTCTGCCACAGGTCTAAGTTCTAGTTACAACAGTAACCTGCATAGACTGGACTTCTTTCCTTAGTGCACATACTACACTTCCATCTAGAATGCCCTTTCTCCCATGAATGTTTCCTAACTAGGAGCTCAAGGATTATTTCCCTAAGGAACCCATTCTTTATCACCACCACCCCACATCTATCAGATTAGGTCCCTGCCCCTCTCTGGCTTCCCATAGCAGCCTCTGAACATCTCTCTTATAACGTTCATTATGTTATATTGAAATGATTTGTTTATATTTGTTTTCTCATTAAAACTGTGAGCTCCTTGAAGATATGATGTATAGATTATTAATCTTTGTGTCCTGGAGCCATAAAAGACACTTAATAATATTTTGATAGAAGGAATTATTAAGTGAATGAATATGAGGGGATTAGAATATTCTACTCCAAAATATGCCACTTTGGCATATGGATTATTTTGAGCTGAATGCAGTTATTAGGGTAGAATTAACAGATGCACAAAGAAGCTTTCTCAGACTTTCCATTATCTGATTGAAAATATAAACTTCTATGAAATGAGGACTTCCATTGATCCTCTCTCTGAGACATTTGTGACTATAAAGAAGATGGAAAGTTGACACCAAGATGAGTCTGGACAAACAAACCTTACTAAAACAAGTCTTATGTCCCATTAGTTTCCACATATGTTTACCTTTCTACAACTTACTGCCCCTAGAAGTCCAAACTCCCCTTGTCCAGTCACTTTTCCATAATTTATCTCCCTTTAAATGGAATGTAAGCACCTGAATCTACTTCTTTAGGTTTTCATTTCTTTTCTGTGTAGCCTCCTTGCATGTAAAATTAAAAACATCCATCGAGGGGTGCCTGGGTGGCTCAGTGGGTTAAGGCCTCTGCCTTTGACTGAGGTTGTGGTCTCAGGGTCCTGGGGTCAAGCCCTACATGGAGCTCTCTGCTCAGCAGGGAGCCTGCTTCCTCCTCTCTCCCTGCCTGCCTCTCTGACTACTTGTGATCTCTATCAAATAAATAAATAAAATCTTTGAAAAAACAAAAAACATCCATTGAAGTTGTATGCCATTTCCACCTTTAATCTATCTTCTGTCAGTTTAATTCACATTCCTCAGATACAACACCTGAGAGTAGAGGAAAAACTTTCCTCTTCTACAAATGCTCTCATGGAAGAGGGAGAGAAATCTGTGTACAGAGGTAGGAATGTAGGATTAAACTAGAGTGAAAAGAACACATTATTTTATTTATTTATTTATTTATTTATTTATTAAAGATTTTATTTATTTATTTGACAGACAGAGATTACAAGCAGGCAGAGAGGCAGGCACAGAGAGAGGAGGAAGCAAGCTCTCCGAGGAGCAGAGAGCCCAACGCAGGGCCCGATCCCAGTACCCTGGGATCATGACCTGAGCTGAAGGCAGAGGCCTTAACCCACTGAGCCACCCAGGCACCCCAGAACACATTATTTTAGATCAAACAATCATAGACTGCAGTTTCATTTTTATTTACCAAGCAATGTACCAATGCTTAGCAGCCCAAATATAGGCCCCTATACTTCTCTTCATGATTTGCATTACAACTAATTCAAGTTTTAATACTGAGTGATTCAGTGGATAAATGGAGAGAAATAAACAGATGCCTCTTTCTTAGTGTGCCTTACACATTAATCCACCCAATGATACTATTTGGTTATTTTCCTTGTTTTTAGATATGGGAAAACTAGGGTGTAGTGTAGTTAGATAATGTACACAGGATGACATAGCTTCTAAATAGAATCTCCATTCTTGTCTGGACTTTCTGATTCCAATGCTCATGCTCTTATGCAGTATTTCTTGCCATTCCTAGAATGGAAATTCCTAGAATTCCATTTTTATTGGATTTCCCCACTTTATATACCTGAGTTCCACCCATGTAATAATATCGATATCCATTTTTACACAGTTACACAGAATATAGAATAAGAACAGACATGATTTTATAATCTAGTTCTAACAAGGCCGACCAGTACATATAATAAAACAAGAATGTCTGCCTGTCTATGGCTCAGACCAGTGTATGGCTAAATCTATACCCAATAACACAAAGGTAGCAGCTGGAAATCAATCACCGGGTGTCTGGTCTTGGAGTCTGGCTACTGTACATGTAACACAATGAAACTAGGGCAAGTCACTCATAACCTGTGACTCAGATGCTTTATTTTAAAAATCAGTAGATTAGGTTTTATGATCCCTAACTTCATTATTTTAATTTAATTTTGGCAACACCTCTTGTCACTGCTTCCAAGTGTTTAAGAATCCAAATGAGAAGTGGTTGCCTTCATAACCCAGATGATATTGTCACAATGAGAAACAGAACTGGGGGAGAAAGTTATTGCCCAAAGAGTCTGACATCACTTCACTTCTTGTGTCAGTTGCTAAGGGTAAAAGAATGGGTGTAGTTTCCAACTTATTTTTCTTTGGGAAGATTCTATACTGCGGACATATTGTGTATACATTATACTTCCCCAAGTTTTCCCCATTAAAAACTGTATAAATAGCCATTCCATTGTGTTTTGCCCTCTTCCATCTTCATGAAAGACTCATCTAAACACTTTGGATTAAATTTTTCATATGCAACATTCAATATGTTTAATTCAATAAGTTTAATAATAACAATAATAAGCAAGGGGTGCCTGGGTATCTCAGTCGGTTAGGGGTCCAAATCTTGATTTTTGGCTCAGGTCATGACCTCAGGGTTGTGGGATCGAGCTCTGCATTGGGCTTCACACTGGGTGTGGAGCCTGTTTAGAATTCTCTCTTTCTCTCCCTCTGCCCCTTCCTCTACACTTGTACGCATGCACTCCCTCTCTCAAAATAATGATCATGATGATAAACTAATAATAACAGCTATCATCTTTTTGTACTTACTATTTTGCAAGTTCTCTACAACTATTCTCTTTTAAATTTTTAAACAGTGCAATCATAATACAGCTGACCTTACTTACTATGTGTCAGGCATTGTTCTAAACATTTTACATGCCCTAATTATTTAATCCTCGCAATAATCCAATGTGGTAAGTACTATTTAGCTCATTTTACTAATGGGAAAAATGAGGGATAGAGAAATTAGGGAACCTGCCCACGCTCCCAGCTGGTCAGTGATAGAGCCAAGATTAGGAGTCAGGCAATTCAGATGAAGTTATTTAGCCATGAGCCTAGACTAGCTTTCTCTAAGATAGGCATAATTATCTCTATTTCCAGGTGGAAAGTGAGATGCATTCCACCACGAGATGTGACCAATATTAGCTATGCAGGCACACAGTTAATAATGGGCAAAGCTAGAATTTGAGCCTACATGTGTCCCTTCAAAAGCCCTGTTTCCTCACAATTCTCTGGCTATATCTTGTTTTCTTTGTGGCAACTCCTCCTTCTCATCCCAACTTTAAACTTTTGAGTCCTTCAGAATTCTAAACCTAAGCTTTCTCATCATATCCAGGTTCTCAATAACATCTGTACATTGAAAACTGTCAAATGTGTTTTTTTCAGTCCCTGCTTTTCTTCTGAATTCTGATAGGTGCATCCATCTGCCTAGTTGACAGAGCTACTTAGTATCTCAGGTAACTCAAATGTCCCAAGTGAACTTTGCCAAGTTTGTTCTTCTTTCACTCTTCCTTATCTCAGTCAATGGCATCAACATCAACTCAGTTGTTCCAGAAGCAAAGCAAAGAAGGGAGCAGTGGATGGGTCGCTTACGTTGTAGACATTTTCTGAAGGAGCCACGTTCACAAATACTTTTTTAAGACAATATATTGATATGGCAGTTGTTACAACTCTGATGAAATGATGTAAAAGGAAGGAAAGTGAAAGTAACACCATGACACAAGTAGAGAATATGATTTTTTTTAAAAGGGTACTTTAAAAATATACTTCACTAAGCAGTAGGAGAGTATAAGGAGCTTGTTAGAACTTGATGTTGCCCTTGAGTTATCCATCCTTGACACTTCTTTTTGCCTAACTCCTGTTTCATTTTCAAGGTTTCAGTTTATATAATCTTCCAGAGTAGATAATATTCCCCTCAGTTATTTCGTTTCATAGCATCTTATACCCATCTTTCATGGTTCTTTTATACTTATAATTAATTATTTGTGTGATTACTGTACTTCTATCTGAGATTGTAAGCTCCTGAATGTAGGAACCAAGTCTGACTCTTCACTTTTATATTCCAAAGCACCTAGCACAAAACACCTAGCACAATGCATATAGTAGGCACTTGATAAGTATTAATTCAGTAAGTAAATGCCTATTACTTTCCATTGGATGAATATATGCCAGATTGATTTCCAATAAAGTAAAACAATGTCATTCTTCTGCTGTTTTAGGTAGAAGATGGGAGTCATTGAGTTATAGAAAGTTAGAATTGGAAGTACTCTACAGAGCACTCAAGATATACAAGCAAACAGTTAAAAAAAATCATTATCCCCACTCAAACATTTTATTTTGGGAGATAAGAAAAGCCGAGAAAAAATTTGATCAACTGAAGACACTGCCTCTATGTGTTACAGGAATTCAGGAGAGGAATTGGCACACCAGTCAGTGGTTTTGCAGAACTTCAGGTGGGAGAGCTGGGCTGGAAGTCTCAATGGTGACAGATGGACTTTCTGCAGGAGTGTAGAGATGAAAGTCAGAAGTTGGAAAAGGGGTGCTTGGGTGGCTCAGTCAGTTAAGTGTCTGACTCTTGGTTTTGGCTTAGGTTGTGAGATCAAACCCCGTGTCTGGCACCATGCTCAGTGCAGAGTCTGCTTGAGAATGTCTCTCCCTTTCCTTCTGCCCCTACCCTCATTCATGTGTGCTATTTCTCTCACATAAATAAATAAATCTTTAAAAACAAAACAAAAGAAGTTGGAAAAGGAAAATGACTGAAAAAGGATTCAGAATAGAAACAGAAAAGACAGAGGACTAACAAGGCAGAGTGTTGTAGCCAGTGAAAGAGTTACATGAGAGAATGCGTAGGCGACAGGCCAAAAAGATGAGTGCGCTGCACCCTTCAGTCATACATTTCTAGAAATGGTCATGTGGTCACAGGCAGTGGTAGATGGCCTCTAAGATGGCACTCAAGGTTGCCCACTTCCTGCTCTTCACACCCTCATGTAATCCCCTTCCCTTGAGCATAGGCTGGGTTTAGTGACTAATTTCTAGTGAGTATAATATAGAAGTGATGGTGTGTTGGTATTAATGCTAGTTTACAAAATCTTAGAACTTTCTCTCTCTTCCTCTCTCCCTGAGCACAGCCAGCTGCCATGTTTTGACCTACTCTTTGGAAAGGTACACACAGCAAAGAACTGAGGGAGGCTTCTGGCCAACAGCCAATGAGGAATTCAATCCTGCCAACAATCACGTGGGTGAAATGTAAGTTGATTCTCCCCCAGGTGAACCTTCAGATGAAATCACAATCCCAACCTGCAGTCCCAATGCAACTTTGTGAGAGGTGTTGAGCCCCAGGTACTGAGCTAAGCTTTGTCTGGATTACTGACCTACAAAAACTGTGAGATAATATGCTTGTTGTTTCAAGCTACTACATTTTGGGATAATTAGTCATACACAACAGACAACTAATATGATGATAATAAGAACTATTATTATTTTTTAAAAGATTTTATTTTTAAGGGATCTCTACACTCAACATGGGGCTCAAACTCACAACCCCAATACCAAGAGTCACATGCTCCACCAACTGAGTCAGGCAGGTGCGATAATTACTGAAATTATTTTTAATGTTTTATGTTATATACATATACTTTATAAATATATTTTATAAGTTATATATATTTCATGATAGGGGGGAACTCATGAGAACAAAGAAAAGATCTTTGCTATTAGCCAGAGGGAGAAAAAGATATTAAGAAGTAGTCATTTTTTAAGGAATTTCTATTAATCAGGGAAGAAATGAGATTAAGTAACAGCAATAGAGAAAAGAGTTATTTTTTAGTCTAAAGGTTTCATTTGAGTAAATTTTACCTTTCTTTTTAAATTTTACTTTTTGCTCCTCAATTTCCAGAATAGTTGGTTATGTGTACCTTACTCTAACATCTCTAATAAAAGTAGTCAGAGTAAAGAAAGAAAATGAAATTAGTTACTTTTGGCAATAGATACATTTTGGGGTATATATAAAAAGGAACAATGTGTTTATGTGCCCTATTATCATGATAATTTGAGAATTCCTTTCAACAGAAAGTTGCTGCTGCAAGAAATTAGTCTACTTTCAAAAGTATAAATTCTAGCATGCACAGTGCTTCAAATAATAGGGCAAAGAACTCAGGGAAAGGCCTTTCTTCAAAAATAAAATAGGCCTGGGGTGCCTGGGTGGCATAGGCCTGGGGCGCCTGGGTGGCTCAGTGAGTTAAAGCCTCTGATTTCAGCTCGGGTCATGATCCCAGGGTCCTGGGATCGAGCCCCACATCGGGCTCTCTGCTCCGCGGAGAGCCTGCTTCCTCCTCTCTCTCCCTGCCTGCCTCTCTTGCCTACTTGTAATCTCTGTCTGTCAAATAAATAAAAATAAAATAAAATCTTATAAAATAAAATAAAATAGGCCTGGGGCCCTGGGTGACTTAGTTGGTTAAGCATCTGACTCATGGTTTTAGCTCAGCTCATGGTCTCAGAGTGTGAGATCAAGCCCCTCATTGGCCTCTGGGCTAGGTGTGGAGCCTGCTTGCTATTCCCTCTTCCCTTGCCCTTTGCCCCTCCCCCACACTTACGCTCTTTCTCTCAAAAATAAAATAAAATTAAATTAAATTGGTCTGTTTATAGCCTGGTGAATTGACCATTCCTGTATTTGAACATTCTATTAATGAGACAGAATTAGCCATACAAAGAAAGAAAAACTTTATCACTCTACCCTTCTAGACTCTCTGCCTGGGGTCCTGCAAGTTAGATGGACAAAAGACAGATTAACAAAAGAAAACCAGAGTTTATCAACACTTGGACTACCTGTATGCACACATGGGAGAAATTCAGTGATGAATAACACAAAGGCAGTGGTTAGAACTTGGGCTTATATAACATCTTAACAAAAGAACAATGAATTTGCAGAAAAGATGAGAGAAAGGAAATGGGGTTTAGGTTTTTAGGGGTGGCAGATTGTGAGAAGGTAGATATACAGAGGCACCAATGGAAGATAAGGTTTGTTTTAATGAGTTTGTTATGTAGATTCCTCTGGTGTCTTCTCTGGGCTGATTGGAGTCTATAGTTGTCTCCAGTGGTTAAGAATCATCCTGCCCGATGATATGATACTATATGTGGAAAACCCAAAAGACTCCACTCCAAGTCTGCTAGAACTTGTACAGGAATTCAGTAAAGTGTCAGGATATAAAATCAATGTGCAGAAATCAGTTGCATTTCTCGACACCAACAACTAGACAGAAGAAAGAGAAATTAAGGAGTCCATCCCATTTACTATTGCACCCCAAACCATAAGATACTTAGGAATAAACCTAACCAAAGAGGCAAATAATCTATACTCAGAAAACTATAAAGTACTCAAGAAAGAAATTGAGGAAGACACAAAGAAATAGAAAAATGTTCCATGCTCATGGATTGGAAGAACAAATATTGTGAAAATGTCTATGCTACCTAAAGCAGTCTACACACTTAATACAATCCCTATCAAAATCCCACCCATTTTTTTCAAAGAAATGGAACAAATAATCCTAAAATTTATATGGAACCAGAAAAGACCTCGAATAGCCAAAGGAATATTGAAAAAGAAAGTCAAAGTTGGTGGCATCACAATTCCGGACATCAAGCTCTATTACAAAGCTGTCATCATCAAGACAGTATGGTACTGGCACAAAAACAGACACATAGATCAATGGAACAGAATAGAGAGCCCAGAAATAGACCCTCAACTCTATGACCAACTAATCTTCGATAAAGCAGGAAAGAATGTTCAATGGAAAAAAGACAGCCTTTTCAACAAATGGTGTTGGGAAAATTAGACAGCCACACGCAGAAAAATGAAATTGGACCATTTCCTTACACCACACACAAAAATTGACTCAAAATGGATGAAGGACCTCAATGTGAGAAAGGAATCCATCAAAATCCTTGACGAGAACACAGGCAGCAATCTCTTTGACTTCAGCTGCAGCAAACTCTTCATAGGAACATCGCCAAAGGCAAGGGAAGCAAGGGCAAAAATGAACTATTGGGACTTCATCAAGATCAAAAGCTTTTGCACAGCAAAGGAAACAGTTAACAAAACCAAAGACAACTGACAGAATGGTAGAAGATATTTGCAAACGACATATTAGATAAAGGGCTAGTATCCAAAATCTATAAAGAGCTTAGCAAACTCAACACCCAAAGAACAAATAATCCAATCAAGAAACGGGCAGAGGACATGAACAGACATTTCTGCAAAGAAGACATCCGGATGGCCAACAGACACATGAAAAAGTGCTCCACATCACTCGGCATCAGGGAAATACAAATCAAAACCACAATGAGATATCACCTCACACCAGTCAGAAGGGCTAAAATTAAAAAGTCAGGAAATGACAGATGCTGGTGAGGATGCGGAGAAAGGGGAAACCTCCTACACTGTTGGTGGGAATGCAAGCTAGTGCAACCACTCTGGAAAACACCATGGAGATTCCTCAAAAAGTTGAAAATAGAGCTACCTTATGACCCAGCAATTGCACTACTGGGTATTTACCCTAAAGATACAAATGTAGTGATTCGAAGGGGCATGTGCATGCGGATGTTTATAGCAGCAATGTCCACAATAGCCAAACTATGGAAAGAACCTAGATGTCCATCAACAGATGAATGGATAAAGAAGAAGTGGTATATATATATATACAATGGAATACTATGCAACCATCAAAAGAAATAAAATCTTGCCATTTGCGACAACGTGGATGGAACTAGAGGGTATTATGCTTAGCGAAATAAGTCAATCAGAGAAAGACAACTATCATATGCTCTCTCTGATATGAGGAAGTGGAGATGCAACATGGGGGGTTTGGGGGGTAGGAAAAGAATAAATGAAACAAGATGGGATCGGGAGGGAGACAAACCATAAGAGACTCTTTTTTTTTTTTAAAGATTTTATTTATTTATTTGACAGACAGAGATCACAAGTAGGCAGAGAGGCAGGCAGAGAGAGAGGGGGAAGCAGGCTCCCTGCTGAGCAGAGAGCCGGATGTGGGGCTCGATCCCAAGACCCTGGGATCACGACCCGAGCCGAAGGCAGAGGCTTTAACCCGCTGAGCCACCCAGGTGCCCCCATAAGAGACTCTTGATGTCACAAAACAAACTGAGGGTGGCGGGGTGGGGGAGAGGGGTAGGGAGAGGGTAGTGGAGTTATGGACATTGGGGAGGGTATGTGATATGGTGAGTGCTGTGAAGTGGGTAAACCTGGCAATTCACAGACCTGTACCCCTGGGGCTAATAATACATTATATGTTTATAAAAAAATTTAAAAATTAAAAAAAAAAGAATCATCTTGTCCTTCTTATATTTGTTTCTTTTCAATTGCTTTCAGCTCAAAATGATCCTTGTGCCAGAGTCACATATTTTGGGGTGGCATACTCTGAACTCCTTCAGTTGACACCTCGAGTATTCCTATTCTCATACTGAGTCATTGCTAATTGTCTTGAACCCTGACACACAGACTTACTTATCAGGCCTCATGTAGGCTCAAGACCATCACATCCCGGGAATCATGTTGAGGGTCACTTATCATGATTAAGACCTTGTAATAACAATAACAATATAATAATAATAATAATAATAATAATAATAATAATAATTTATTATTTCTAATATGTATTGAGTATTTACATTATGCCAGTCATTGTTCTAAAGCATTTGATAGGTAGTTACACCAACCTGATTAGGTAAGTACTATTACAAGTCCCATTTTACAGATAGGGAATGTAAATAAGAGCATGTAAATAACTTGGCCATGATCCCAATACACCAGGGGCACCTGGGGTGGCTCAGTGGGTTAAGCCTCTGCCTTTGGCTCATGTCATGTTCTCAGGGTCCTGGGATTGAGCCCCACATTGGATCAGGCTCTCTATTCAGCAGGGAGCCTGCTTCACCCCCTCCCCCACTGTCTGCCTCTCTGCCTACTTGTGATCTCTCTCTCACTGTCAAATAAATAAATATATAAAAGAATTTCAACACAGGCAGTCAGCCTCTAAAATCTATACAATCACTGAGCAAATATTTCTGGGATACCTATTTTGTGCCAGGCACTCTTCTAAGCACTTAAGATATATCTGTGAGGAAAACCTATAAAGATCTTTGTCCTTATGGAGCTTACATATTAGTTAAAGGGGATAGAGAAAAAATTATAAGCAGATTTTACGTACATTAGAAAATGATATATGTAATGATAAAAAATAAGAAGAGTAGAGTAAGGGGGAGCAGAAGTATGAGGAGTGATGAGGTTATTTGCAATTTTAAGAAGGACATCAGGGAAGAACTTTCTAATTTTCAGTTATAATTTAAAAATATTTTATAAATGTTTAAAATTTAAAATATATTATTTTATTTTTTCCCAATGTGGGTAATACTTATATAAAATTTATTTTTTATTTTAAAGGTTTTATTTTATTTTACTTTGTTTTTAAAGATTTTATTTATTTATTTGACAGAGAGAGATTCAGCACAAGCAGGGGGTATGGCAGGCAGAGGGAGAGGGAAAAGCAGGCTCCTTGCAGAGTAGGGGAAGCTGGATATGGGACTTGATCCCAGGACTCTGGGATCATGACCTGAGCTGAAGGCAGTGGCTTAACCAAATGAGCCATCCAGGTGCTCAAAGATTTTATTTTTGAGTACTCTCGACACCCAATGTGGGGCTCAAGGTCACGACCTTGAAAACAAGAGTCACATGTCACATAAACCAAATAACCATACTCTCATCACCCATAATTTCACAAATTTGACAAATACTAACATTTTTGAAATACTAACACAGACTAACATTTTGAAATATGTGTATCAGAATTTTCAAAAGAACTATAGCACTGTAGAACTCATAAAAGCTCCTGCCCCACCCATTCTTTTTCCTTTCCATGCCCCCCAAACACTTTACTGAAATTGATATGCATCTTACCTAATTATATATTTATGATTTTATTATATATGTACAGATTCATTAAAAACACATAGACTAACATGGTGCATTTTTAAAATTTGTGTGAATATCATTTCTGTCATTTTCTCTTCTCACTTTATATACTGGGAAACTATTTATGTCCTATGCGTACACCTAGTTCATTCCTTTTTAATTTCTGTAAAACATTCCATTGTATAAATAAGTAAGGCCTACACTCTCCCCTTCTCCTCTAGTGGCCCAATACATATCCTCTTATTTTTTACATTAAACTTTTGAATCAAAACCATTTGGAACTTGAATGAACTTTAAAGAACGTGTAGACCATGAGGAAATAGAGAGGTTATGTCCTCCCAAGGACACATAGCCAATCAATGGAAAAAGTGGAATTAGAATCTGGTAGCTTAGGGACACCTGGGTGGCTCAGTTGGTTAAGCGGCTGCCTTCGGCTCAGGTCATGATCCCAGCGTCCTGGGATCAAGTCCCACATTGGGCTCCTTGCTCGGCAGGGAGCCTGCTTCTCCCTCTGCCTACCACTCTGTCTGCCTGTGCTCGCTCTCTCTCTCTCCCTCTCTCTCTGACAAATAAATAAATTAAAAAAAAAAAAAAGATTACTAGAATCTGGTAGCTTGATATCCAGCACAGCACTCATGCAATTACCACAGCATTACATTTCAATTCTAGTAATTCTATATAGAACTATATATAGAATCATCTCTATCTACTTCCATGTTCTATGTAGAAATATGATAATAGTAGAAAAGAGAACAAAACATTTAAGTTTTCCAGGAATAATAAAATGATTAAACTTATAAACTGTAGTTTTAAAACAGCGTTAATAATATTGTAATGATTATAATGGTTCTTTCCCCACCATCTGCTATGTATTTTTTTTATTAAATGCTCTTATTCTAATTCAGACAACAGCCCTGTGAATCAGATATTAATTTTAGGAAATAAGTCTGACTCAATGTGGAAGAAGTATGGCAAGGCAAGGAATGACCCAAGACCAGAAGACCATTTAGGAAGCTACTGTGGTCCTCCTGGGGAGAGGTGCTGATGGCCCGGACTAGGAGTGGAGAGATTTGAGAGCTACTTTGGATAGACTGTACCTGGTCCAGGGATGGGACTTGTATCATCTTTATTCCCAGTTGCTGACTACATTTTTTTCCCATTTCCCTGCCAATGTGAATCCATGCATTAAGGATATGCCACACCTTTTCCCCTTTCACAGCGTCATCTGCCAACTTCCTAGCTGTTCCTCTTCCTTCACCAGAGGGCTCAACATGTAGCTAAGAGTCTTCCTCTACTTTAATTCCTGGCACTTCCAAGGTGATATGAGTGTTTCTATGGCACCTTATCTAAAAATCTGACCTCTCAGTTCTTACCTGAGACATTACCTGATAACACTCTTCATCACTTCACTTTAGCCAACCAACTTTCCTTATCATTATCAAAATTTGCATCACTTCTGCAATCGTCACATCAAACACCCCATTTTCTTTCTTTCTTTCATTGTTTTCCAGCACGAAAAGGTGTTTTTATTAAAGCACAGGGACAGGACCAATGGCAGAAAGAGCTGCTTCAAATATCCCATTGTCTTTCTATGATCTTCAGTTCTAGCTCAGCTTCTCAGGCACCCTGAGTTTACCTATTCTTCAGTCTCATTGGAACTGACAACCCACTGGCACTTCCCTTCTTTTATGAGTCTATTCTTATATCTTTAGCCTTCTTTCCCCCAGCATAGAGTCCATGTTTTTTTGTTTGTTTGTTTTTAATTTTAATTGTTTGCCAACTAGTATCTTGAACGTCTTTGTGTCTTGGCCATTATATCACATCTGCCTGGAAAAATTACAGCCATGAATGGATCCAGTCATCATCCTTCCCATCTTCTCTGTGCCAAGCCAGCTGAGCACTAATGAAGAAAATCACAAAAGAGCAGAAATTGGTATCTCTTTCTATTCATGGCCACCAACCTCAACTGGGTGGCACGCAAAATTTTAGGACAATATTTTACATTTTACTAGTTTCCTCAGTGACAGTTTCCTACTGCCCCACCTTTTGAACTCTGACTCACCTCTCCACTCCCCAGCACCTTCTCAGATAATTCTTTTGGGGGCAAATTATAGCCTCATACTTCACACAGAAGAAATTCCCTCAAAATTCTACCATTGAATCTACAACTCTGATTGCTTTTGCACCAATCTTTTCTTATTTCCACCTAAAACAATGGAAGACATGTCTCTTCTTTCTAGCATCATCTGTGCTTGGAGCCCATCGCTTCCCATCTCTGCAGGGACTTCATACTCTTGGCTTATTCCTCCCTTCCATATTTTTGATTTAGTACTTTGGAACATCTTTCAAACGTGTTCTGGACTCTTATGTGTTAAAATTACAAAGAAAAAAATCATAATCACAATAACCTGCTTCATCCCTGAAGATTCTGTTCTAGTGTCCTTTCCACTGACACACCTCTTTGTACTCTACCCCCATTGCCTATTGTTTGCAGGGCATACGCCTCTGTCCAAGCCTCTCTCATGCTGTGTGTTGAGTTCAGTCTGCAACTGGACTGGGAACTGATTAAGAGCAGACCCTGTATCTTACTAATCCTTGGAACCTAGCAAAGTGCTCTGTGGGCGCGGGGCTTGAGTGAGTGAGGTGGAGAGCTATCTCTTGGGCCCATACGTGTAACGTTCTTAAGAGTATGGGGTACAGCTGCATGGCAGACTGGAATAATGGGATGCCTGACTAGGGAGCGATTCAGACCCCTTCCATCTCCCACCCCATTGGCAAAGTTAAGGGTGAGTCGTAGAATAAAATAGTCTGGGAAATTCTGTCAGAGATAAACCAACGGAGAATCTCAGTATCTCCACGATGCCTGGAATCTTCCGTGCCCAATTTCTTTTCACTTTTATTTTATCCCCTCCTTACAGGCTCCTTCTCTCCTATTTTCTACTTTCTTCCAAAATGTTTCTTAAGAAAAAAAGGAACAATATTGATTTTCTGGCTCCTTCCTTTGACCTTTCCTTCTTGCGTCCCTTGGTCCCCGTCCCACTACTTTTTTTTTTTTTTTGCATCCTGTAGCTGATTTTCCCCTTCGGTATGAAAACCTATTTCGCGTCTGTGCGGTTGTGGTCTGGGGCTTCTAGCAGAGGGGCGGTGGGTGAATACTCCCGGCGGGAGTTCTTAGAACGTACAGAGATAATGAGTTTTGTACGGAAAAGCAGATGACGCTCGGCTCCGCACTGCCTGCTTCGCTCAACCTCCAGGACCTCATGAGTCCCGCGGGATCCCGGGGCGAGGCTCCGCCCCGCCGGCCGCTGACCTGGATTGGTTGCCAGGGGCCGGCCCTGGCCAATCAGGAGCGGGGGCGTTGTCCCGGGGCGGGGCTCCCGCCTCCCGCCTCCCGCCTCCCGCTGGGCCACTGCACAGGTTCCAGGCGGCCCAGGAGCGACCCTTCGTTCTCCCGGCGGCTGCTGCCCCTCGTCTTGCGACTCAGGGGTCCGGGCGGGACATGGCCACGGCCACTGTGGCAGCAGCAAGGCGAGGCTTCTGCCGAGCCCCTCCGCTCCTCCTCCGGCGCGGTTACCAGACGGAGAAGGGCGTCTATGGCTACCGGCCGAGGAAGCCCGAGAGCCGGGAGCCCCGGGGCGGCCTGGCGCGCCCTCCAGGTCTGGGATAGGGCCGGGATCGTAGATGTAGGGGGAAATGGGGGCCTCCCCGGCAGGCCTGAAGTGGGGTGCTGTTGTGGGGGAGTCGGGCTTCTGGGGTCTGCAAAGTGTGCTCGGGCGGGCGGGAAGTAAAGGGAGGTGAGGAGGCCAAGGAAGGCAGGCGTGGGTGTTGTTGTCAGGGTCATCGTCCAGCCTCGTAGCTGGGGAATCTTGAGGTCGAGATCTCGTAATTGGATCCACGCTTGGGCGATCTTACCAGGGTTCGTGTTCTGACTGGTTTTGTGAGGTCTTGGCCTTTCTATTCCTTGGATGTAAACTTCTGGAAACTTAGCTCTTTTCGAAGGCGGGGTTGCAGGAATAGAAGAGTTCTGAGATCTCCCAGCTGCTCGAGTTTACTCAAGGATACATTTCCAGAGCCATCGTGTGAGCAGAATGTGTGGGGATCACAACTGTATTGCGAGGGTTGAAGAGGGCAGTTAGTTGGTGGTCTAGACCACAGCATGGTATTAATCTGTCTCCCTGACCTAACTAGCCTCTTACTTTAATTTCAGAGTTTTAAACTCCTTTCTGAATTTAGAAGTATGTTACTGGTGGTTTTAGTGGGTTAGGAGCCGTGAGTATCAGTTCTTGAGATCTCTTTTTGCATGCTCATGTGCAAGAGACCTATTTTGAGTATTTAGTTTATGCTGAAAAATTGTGTTTTATTTTTTTAAATATATTGATTTATTTGAGAGAGAGAGAGAGAACACCACTGGCCGCAGTGAGTGAAGGGAGGAGCTGAAGGAGAGAATCTTTCTGCAATCTCCTCCTGAGCGTGAGCCCGCCACCCGGGGCTCCATGACCCATGAGATAATGAGTGAGCCACGCAGGTGTCCCAAAGTTGTCTATATTTAATCCTCACAGAGTAGAAGATGAATACAGACTGATTACTAGAGGAAGATCATTTGGCATCTTCAGTCCACTTATCAGGTTAACAATGAAGATCCTCTTCATCATATAAGTACCCGAACTTTGAATCTTACGTTTACATTGGAACCTTGATATTTTGCTCTTGACCTCAGAGGACATTTATTATGAACCATTATAGTGAACCTGATTTCTGTCTCTTGGATGCAATGAGATTTCTTTAGGGAAAGCATTTGGCCAACTAGATTGTTAATCCCTTGAGGGTAAGACTGTTGTTGTCTTATTTCACTTTGCAAATCAAATGCCAAGAATTTTATTTTTTTTAAATTTTTTTAAAGATTTTATTTATTTATTTATTTGTCAGAGAGAGAGAGAGAGAGAGCGAGCACAGGCAGGCAGAGTGGCAGCAGAGGCAGAGGGAGAAGCAGGCTCCCTGCCGAGCAAGGAGCCCGATGTGGGACTCGATCCCAGGATGCTGGGATCATGACCTGAGCCGAAGGCAGCCGCTTAACCAATTGAGCCACCCAGGCGTCCCTATTTTTTTTAATTTTTTAAAAAGATTTTATTTATTTATTTGACAGAGAGAGAGAGCACAAGCAGGTAGAGAGGGAGAAGCAGGCTCTCCGTGGAGGAGAGAGCCCGATGCAGGACTCGCTCCCGGGAACCTGGGATCATGACCTGAGTGGAAGGCAGACGCCCAACCCACTGAGCCACCCAGGCGCCCAAATGTCAAGAAGTTTATATGTCAGTTATTCTCAAACATGTATGTGTATTCAAATCACTTTGAATTGATTTTTAAAAGGCCAGTTCCTGCGGAGCCTGAGTGGGTCAGTCAGTTGAGCATCTGAGTCTTGATTTCGGCTTAGGTGGGGAACTCAGGGTCATGAGATGGAGTCCTGCATGGAACTGCGAGTTCAGCAAGGAGTCTGCTTCTGTCCCACTTCCTCTACCCTTACCTTGGCATGCTCGCTCTCTCTCTCAAATAAATAAATAAATCCTTAAAAAAAAAAAAAAAAAAAGAAGAGGCCAGTTGCCAAATGCCTCCCACCCCAGGGTTGCAACTCAGTGGTCTGAGATCTGGTTCAAAATATAGATCTTTTAATCATCCCAGGTGATTCTCTAGCAGAAGGTCCATAGCCAGCTATGGCCAAATACTGTTATAGTCTCAAAGGATGTACGTGTAGGACATGTTTGACAATCTCTTCTTCATTTAAAATCATATTAGTGTGTGCTCTGTGCACAATTATTGTGATCTTGTTTAAGATTTTCTCTCACATGGGACGCCTGGGTGGCTCAGATGGTTAAGCGGCTGCCTTCGGCTCAGGTCATGATCCCGGCGTCCTGGGATCGAGTCCCACATCGGGCTCCTTGCTCGGCAGGGAGCCTGCTTCTCCCTCTGCCTCTGCCTGCCACTCTGTCTGCCTGTGCTCTCTCTCTCTCTCTCTCTGACAAATAAATAAATAAATCTTTAAAAAAAAAAAAGATTTTCTCTCACAATTGGGTCTCTATTTGATTTTTTTTTTTTTTTTTTTTTAGCATTTTAGCATTACTTGTAAGTGATCTCCACATGCAATGTGGGGCTCGAACCTACAACCCCATGATCAAGAGTTGCATGCCTCATGGACTGAGCCAGCCAGGCACCCCTCTGTTTGATTCTTAATAACAGCCTGACAGCTGAAAACTTGCCTTGGAAAAACCTGGGCCAGTGTTTTTTGTTTGTTTGTTTGTTTTGTTTTGTTTTAAGATTTTATTTTTATTTATTTATTTGAGATAGCAAGAGAGAGCACAAGCAGGGAGGAGAGGGAGAAGCAGGCTCCTGCTGAGCAGGGAGCCCAATGTGGTGCTCAATCCCAGGACCCTGGGATCATGACCTGAGTCGAAGGCAAAGCTTAACCGACTGAGTCACCCAGGTGCCCCATGGGCCAGTGGTTTTTAACTAGAAGACTATCCAAATTATCTTGGGAGCTTTGGGCTGGTGTTTGAAAAATATCTCTGGGGTTGATTTTTTTTTTTTAATTTTATTTATTTATTTGACAGAGAGAGACATCACAAGTAGGCAGAGAGGCAGGC
>PISX010029261.1:0-20281 GCA_004024625.1 Mellivora capensis | reverse complement strand
TGTTTAACTTCTTGAGGAACCTCCACACTGTTCTCCAGAGTGGCTGCACCAACTTGCATTCCCACCAACAGTGTAGGAGGGTTCCCCTTTCTCCACATCCTCTCCAACACACGTTGTTTCCTGTCTTGCTGATTTTGGCCATTCTAGCTGGTGTGAGGTGGTATCTCAATGTGGTTTTAATTTGAATCTCCCTGATGGCCTATTTAGGTTTTTTAACTGAAATCTTGTACCTTTTTGCCAACTTCTTCCTACTCCACCCCCCAGACCCCAGGCCCTGGCAACCACTTTTCTACTATCTGTTTCTATGAATTTGATTTCCCCCCTTTTTGGATTTCACATAGAGACATACTATGCAGTATTTGTCTTTCTCTGTATGACCTATTTCACCTAGCATAATGCCCTTCAAGTTCAACCATGTTGTTACAAATGGCAGGATTTCCTTTTTTTAAAAGGCTAAATAGTATTCCATTGTCTTAATATACTACGTGAGAACAATGTATAATTTGATGCTGTTGGATCAAATGTCTATCTGGTCTAATGTACAATTTAGGTACACTTTTCTCTTATTGATTTTCTGTCTGAATGATGCATCCATTGCTGAAAGTAGAATTTTGGAGTTCCCTACTATTAATATATTACTATCTATTTCTCCCTTCAGATCTGTAGGTACTGCAATGTTGGGTGCATATTTACTAATGTTATATCCTCTTGATGAATTGACCCCCTTAAGCATCTCTTCATCTCTTATTACAGTCCTTGGCTTATAATCTTTTTTTCTTATATAAGCATATCCTTTTGGTTTCCATTGGTATTGAATATCTTTCCATCCCTCCACTTTCATCTATATGTATCCTTAAAGCTGAAGTGAATCTCTTGTAGGCAGCCTATAGTTGACTCTTGTCTTTTGATTGTAAAATTTAGTCCATTTACATTTAAAGTAATTATTGGTATGTATGAATTTAGGATTGTCATTTTGTTAGTTGTATTCTGGTTGTTTTGTAATACCTTTGGTTCCCTTCTCGTTTTCTTCCTTTGTGGTTTAATAATTTTCCATAGTGTTCTACTTAGATTCTTTTATCTTTTATCTAGGTTTTGGCACTGGTTACCATAAGGCTTACAAAAGCATAGTTAGAGGGGTGCCTGGGTATCTCTGTCTGTTAAGTGTCTGACTCTTGACTTTAGCTCAGGTCATGATCTCAAGGTCATGAGACTGAGCTCTGCATCAAGCTCCACAATGAGCTTGCTTAATATTCTCTCTCTTCCACATGCTGTTCATACTCAGTCTCTCTGTCTCTCTAAAAATAAAAAAAAAAGGCAGTCTATTACTTTTTTTTAAAGAAAGTTAAGAGTTTTATTGGAGCTCAAGTTAGGACAACCACCTCTGATACAGTCTTCACAGAGAAGAGAGTGCTCTAGGGAAGGAATATTTTGTACAGAGTAATGTGGGTTTTTTTACATAAAGAGTTACAAATCAGCATGATGAAGGACATTCCAGAAAGTTACAGATTTTACCTTTTTTAAAATTTTATTTCCAATATAGTTAATACACAGTGTTACATTAGTTTCAGGTGTACAAAATGATGATTCAGCAATTCCATACATCATCCAGTGCCTGTCATGAAACTGCACTCCTTAATCCCCATCATCTATTTCACCATCCCAGAACCCACTTTCCCTACTGCCTGTGCTCTCTTCTAGAATTTTTGTGGTTTCAGTCTCATACTTAGGTCTTTAATCCATTTTGAATTTATTTTTGTGTATGGTATAAGAAAGTGGTCCAGTTTCATTCTTTTGCATGTGATTGTTGTGTTTTCCCAACACCATTTGTTGAAGAGACATTTTCCCATTGGATATTCTTTCCTGCTTTTTCAAAGACTAATTGGTCATGTAATTGTGGGTTATTTCTTGAGTTTTCTGCTCTGTTCATCTCTGTTTTTGTGCCAGTACCATACTGTTTTGATTTACTACAGCTCTGAAATATAACTTGAAGTCTGGAATTGTGATGCCTCCAGCTTTGCTTTGCTTTTCCAAGATTGCTGTGGCTATTTGGGGCCCTTCTGGTTCCATACACGTTTTAGGATTTTTTTTGTCCTAGTTCTGTGAAAAATGCTATCGGTATTTTGATAGGGATTGTATTAAATATGTAGATTACTTTGGGTAATACGAACATTCTAACAATATTTGTTCCTCTAATCCATGAGCATGGAATGTGTTTCCATTTCTTTGTGCCATATTCAGTTTCTTTTATTTATCAATTTATTTTTAATTTATATTTATTTTTTAATTTAAATTCCATTAACTAAAATATAATGTATTATATGTTTCAGGGGTACAGGTCTGTGATTCGTCAGTCTTATATAATACCCAACACTCATTATAACATTACCCTCCCCAATGTCCATCACCCTGTTATGGCATTCCCCCAGTCCCCTACCCCTCCAGCAACCCTCAGTTTGTTTCCTGAATCTCTTACGGTTTTTCTCCCTGTTTTTGTCTTGTTTCATTTTTTTCTCTCTTCCCCTGTGATCCTCTGCCTTGTTTCTTAAATTCCACATATCAGTGAGATCATATGATAATTGCCTTTCTCTGATTGACTTATTTCATTTAGCATAATATCCTCTAGTTCCATCCACATCGTTGCAAATGGCAAGATTTCATTTTATGATGGCTGCATAATATTCCATTGTGTATATATACCACATATTCTTTATCCATTCATCTCTCAGTGGACATCTGGGCTCTTTCCATGGTTTGGCTATTGTGGACATGGCTGCTATAAACACTTTGGAAGAGTCTTTTGGGTGTTCTATATATATAGTATCACATTGATTGATTTATGAATATATCAGCATAATATGGCCTTATAGAATGAATTTGGAATATTTCCTTCCTCTTCCACTTTTTAGGAATAATTTGAGAAGAATAAATATTAACTCTTCTTTAAATGCTTGGTAGAATTTGCCTGTGAAGCTGTCTGATCCTAGACTTTGGTTTGTTGGGAGTTTTTCATCACTGATTTAGTCTCCTGGCTGGCAGTCTGTTCAAGTTTTCTATTTCTTCCTGCTTTAGTTTTGGTAGTTTATATGTTTCTAGGAATTTATCCATTTCTTCTGGTTATCTAATTTGTTGGCATATAGTTTTTCATAATATTCTCTTATAATTGTTTGTATTTCTGTGGTGTTGGTTCCTATTTCTCCTCTTCCATTTATGATTTTGTTTATTTGAGTCCTTCTTCTTTTTTATTTATATGTTTCTGACTAGATGTTTTTCAATTTTGTTGATCTTTTCAAAGAACCATCTCCTGACTTCATTGATTTTTACTATTGGTTTTTTTAGTTTCTCTGTCATTTACTTCTGTTCCATTCTTTATATATCCTTTCTTCTACTGGTTTTGGGTTTTACTTCCCTCTTAGAACTGTTTTTGCTACATCACAAAGGTTTTGGACTGTTGTGTTTTCATTTTCATTTGTTTCCATGTAGTTTTTTTATTTCTTCTTTGCTTTCCTGGTTGACCCTTTCAACCAGGTTTAGTAGCATTGTTATTTGACCTCCATGTACTTGTGGTCTTTCCAGATTTTTTCCTTGTGGTTGATTTTAGTTTCATAACATTTTGGTCAGAAAAGATGCATGGTATGACTTTGATCTTTTTTATTTTTGTCAAGGCTTCTTCTACACCTTATATGTGATCTGTTCTGGAGACTGTTCTTTGTGCACTTGAAAAAATGTGTATTCTGTTTTAAGATGGAATTTTCTGAATATGCTTGTTAAATCCATCTGGTTCAATGTGCCACTCAAAGCCATTATTTCTTGCTAGTTTTTGTTTGGATGATCTATCTATGAATGCAAGTGGGGTGATAAACCCCCCTACTATTATTGTATAACTGTTGATTAGTTCCTTTATATTTTTTATTAACTGTTTCATAGGTGCTTCCATGATGGGTGCATAAATATTTACAATTGTTTTGTCTTCTGGTTGTATTGTCCCCTTTATTATAACGTGGAGTTCCTCTTTGTCTCTTATTATAGTTTTTGTTTTAAAGACTCTTTTGTCCAGTATAAGTATTGCTATTCTGGCTTTCTTTTCACATCTCTTTGCATGATAGATATCTCCACATCCCCTCCCCTCACTTTGAATGTGCAGGTGTCTTTGGTCTGAAGCAAGTCTCTTGTAGGCAAAATATAGATGGGTCTTTTCTTTTTTAATCCATTTGTCACTCACTCTCTTTTCATTGAAGTGTTTAGTCCACTTGCATTCAAAATAATTATTGATGGAAGACATTAAGAGAAGGAGGGGAAAAATGAAGGAGCGTGAGATCAGAGGGGGAGATGAACCATGAAAGACTATGGACTCTGGGAAACAAACTGAGTGTTTCAGGGAGGAGAGGGGTAAGGGGATGAGTTAGCCCAGTGATGTACATTAAGGAGGGCACATATAGTGTGGAGCACTGGATGTTACACACAAACAATGAATCGTGGAACACTACATCAAAAACTAATGATGTACTATATGGTGATTAACATAATAATAATAAAAAGTAATTATTTACATATATATTGCTATTGCTATTTTTTACTTGTTTTGTGGTTTTTGTAGTTTTTCTCTGATTCTTCTCTTTCTCTTTCACGGTTTGGTGGCTTTCTTTAGGGATATACTTGGATTCCTTTTTCTTTATTGTTTGTATACCTATTAGTGGTTTGGTTACCATTAGGTTTATATATAACATCATCTGCATATAACATTCTGTATTAAGTTGATGGTTGCTTAAGTTCGAACCCATTCTTTATTCCTTCCCCCATAAGATGTTTTAGGTATATGGTGTCATGTTTTATATCTTTTTATTAATTCCTTGACTGATTTTTTTACAGAAATATTTATTTTTACTACTTTTGTATCTCCTACTTTTCATAATCTCTCTTATGATCTTTCCTTTCCACTCAGAGTCCCCTCTGATATTTTTGTTAGGGCTGGTTTAATGGGCATGAACTCCTTTAGTTTTTATTTGTCTGGAAAACTCTTTATCTCACCTTCTATTCTGAATGAATAGCCTTGCTGGATAGAGTATTCTTGGCTGTAGATTTTTCCCTTTCAGCACTTTGAATATATCATGCCACTTTCTTCTGGCTTGCAAAGTTTCTGCTTAAAATCCCAGTGATAGCCTTATAGGGTTTCTCTTGTATGCAACTGTTTCCTTTTCTCTTGCTGATTTTAATCTTTTTTTATCACTACTTGTTGCCATTTTGATTACTGTGTATCTTGGTATGGACCTCCTTTGGTTGAATCTGTTGAGGGATATCTGTGCCTCTTAGATTTGGATAGCTATTTCCTTCCCCAGACTAGGAAGTTTTCAGCTATTATTTCTTCAAATAAATGTTCTGCCCCTTTTTAACTCTCTTTTCCTTCTGGGATCCCTATAAGGCAAGTGTTATCACTCTTGATGGAGTTGCCAAGTTCCCTAAGTCTATTCTCATTTTGCATAATTCTTTTTTCTCTTATTTGTTCACATGATAATTGTCTTTCTCTGCTTGACTTATTTCATTTAGTATAATACCCTCTAGTTCCATCCCCGTCATTATTAATGGTAGGTAATCATCTTTTCTGGTGGCTGAGTAATATTCCATTGCATATATGAACCACATCTTCTTTATCCATTCATCTGCTAGAGGACTTCACAGCTCCTTCCACAGTTTGGCTATTGTGAACGTTGTTGCTATGAACACTGGGGTGCAGGTGCCCCTTCTTCTCACTACATCTGTGTCTTTGGTGTAGAAGACATGAACAGACACTTCTCCAAAGAAGACAAATGGCCAAGAGACACTTGAAAAAAGGTGGCAGCTTTTAAAGTATGCAGATGACCCAGGGAGAGACTGGGAAATGGGCATTTTTACCTAGTCCTACTGCAGTGAGTTCTGGGAGATAGTCATAGAAAATGCTCATGCACCCATTAAGAACTGCTTCTTTGTTTCCTATAGTCTCATGAGGCTCATGGATGAAGCCCCACTGGCTTTCAGAGGTAGATGGGGGTCTTAAAACTTGGGGTGCTATATGTGGAATCGAGACCCTTTGGTCCTCAGAAAGAAGACTAAGGATGGCTGTTAAGTCAGGTTGGAACTGGAAAAATTAATTTTATATTTTTACTTTTGATCACTACCAATGATTTTAAGTTGTCCCATGCATTCAGTTTAAAAAGAATAAAATTTTAAAGACTAGTTCAAAAGTAAATATGTGTATTTGTTCTTTATCATTTTTAATAAATTGTCTTGTTATTAAGAGAAAAGTCAAGTTTCAGATGTTCAGAAAAACACTAACATTTTCATTGTTTGACATGAGTTTATTGTTTGATGTCTGCTACTTAAAGATAGGAAGGGGATTTTATTCAAATGACATTTGAATTTATATGTAAGTCAGGACTATGTGTGATGGAGACCAGGACCTAACTTTCTTAAAGTTTTAGTGAGTTTGGTTTTCTGTGTGTGACCGCAATAGCAGAGAGCCTAGAATATAATAGAGCCTGCTGTTTCTGACTCAGTCTACACAAATTAAAATCGATTGAACCAGTTAATTTTTCTATTGTGTTTGATTTTGTTATAATCTCTTAAACACAAAAATTCCAATATTTTCTTATTTTATTCCTACACAGTTTAGTTGAAGAGCCACTGTAATAAGGTGAAAGTTTAAGCTCCTCCAACCCTATATTGCTATCTATATCATATATCTTTTATTACATTATATTTAACTTATCTTCTCTATTGAACTGTGAATACTTCTGGATAGAACTTTTTGTCTCTAATACAGTAGAATCAACAAACATTTGCTATGTGCCAGGCATAATGTTAGGCACTAGTAATACAAAGATGAGTGGGCAGAGGCTCATAGAATGGGCTCCCATCCCTGAGCACAGTATGTAGAATATCTGTAAGAACTAAATCTCATTCATCTTTGCCTCTAGCCCAGAGCAAATTTTTTTTAAAGATTTTATTTATTTGTCAGAGCTCACAAGCAGGGGGAGCAGCAGGCAGAGGGAGAAGGCTGCTCCTCGTCAAGCAAGGAGCCCAATGCAAGACTCAATCCCAGGACCCTAGGATCATTACCTGAGCCAAAGGCAGATGCTTAAACAACTGAGCCACTGAGGAGGCATCCCTAGCCCAGAGCAAGTCACCAGATGGTCAGATATACAACAAACACGACAGTTATCTGTCAACCCCAAATTCCAGCCAGTGGCAAATGTTCCTAATTAACAATTGCACTTTTCCCCTCTCAACCACACTTAGACCTAAGGAAATTCTCACACAACACTCAAGGATCTCAAGATTCTAAAAATCCCAGTGTCAGGGCCATATACCACAGCAAGTTAAGCACAGCTTCTAGGGGTAGGGACTGGGCATCAGTAGTTCTTACAAACCCCCCCCCCATTGAGTCCAATGTGCAGCCAAGAATCAGAGTCATTGTTCAACCCTTGCCATTCACTGTGGTATTAGGAGCAGTAGCAACAGCATCCCCAGGGAGCTGGTTACAAATGTACACTCTCAGGTCCCACCCCCAGACCCACCGGCTAGTAGTTGTATTTTCTCAAGACCCAAGGTGATCTAAATACACATTAAATCTTGATAAGAACCACAGCAGCTTTTACCACTTTATTTTCCATTGGTAAGTGTGGTAGGAAAATAATGGTCTCAAGATGTCTACATTTTAATTTACATGCCCCAAATGTGAATGTCGGAGAGGAAGTGTTCTGTGTGAAGTATAGGAACCTCACGGGAAGGAAAGACATTACAGGGAAAGCTGAGTTCTTCCCTACACAGGAAGAAAAAAAAAAACTGAGTGTTTCCTTATTATACCCAGCTAGCTTTTAGAAGGTATTGAGTGGGGGCAGTGCTGACCAGAGAAGGAAGACAGAAGATAATTTATTTCATACAAGAAGGGAAAATTATCAAAGCTAGTTATTTGAAACAAAATTAATGTGGTAAATTCAAAAGGATATATAGGCTAATTAAACATTATAAACATTAAGAAATGAAAGAAAAAAAAGAGAAGCCTGCAGACCTATCAAATATTTTATAGTCTTTTGACCTCCACAATGAAGAAAGTCAACACAATAAGAAATTGACCAAATGAATTTAAGTTCTACAGAAAGTTGATTAAATCATATTCTGCTTTGGTTGTTCTCACTGTAAATGCTAAGTCTGCAAGTAAGAAAATGATGATTATGGGCCAGAGCAACATTTGACCTGTTAACTCCAGCTTTGGGAAGATGAAAGGAATAATTTGGAAGTGGTTTGGAAATTCTTCCTTCCTCGTTTCTTTGAGGGGCTGAATTTGAGTCATGACATTGTCCTGCTCATTCTACCTACTGCCATTACCTGGAAAGCACTTTGAACTACAGAGCTCATCCTCCTAGTATTCTGTGTAAACTACCTAAGGATTTAATCAAGGCATCATCCTGCTGGTACTGCTCTTCCTTCCCCTTATTTCACAGAAGTGTTGAGCCCACTTGGAGTGAGTGTTGGGAGCAGAACAGTCGAAATCTGGCACTTGGTTGATTTTTGCTGAAAGAATGAATGCATGAGGATACAGTCACATTAGAATTGACAGCAGAGGATAGACCAAAGGAAGGAAGGCCAGCATTGAGATGTCATAGAAACATTAAGTTGATAGTGTGGTGTAATGTAGGATCTAAATGATAACTGAGTTTATTGGCTGAACTTCTGATTTTTTTTCTGGAAACAGACCATTTAGCAGTTCAACAACCATGTAATAATCACTCTCATGCATCAGATATTAAATCAAGAGGTGAGAATAGATGTGGTTAATCCCTGCTTGCAAGAAGTATTCCAGGTATCTATTACTATCTATTAATATCACTCTAGAAATGAATGGCTTAAAACAAAAGCTATTTTATCATAACTCTTGATTTTGTAGGTTAAAAAATGGGGCAGGGCTCAGGTAGGCAGTTCTGTTCCCCATGATGTCAATTGAGGTCACTCACATAATTAGTAGGCATTAGGGATGGTTTGGAGGGTTTGAGATGACTTCATTCATATATCTAGTGCCAGTGCAGGCAGGGATAGCTGGAAAGTTGGGCTCAGCTGGTATTGACAACTGGAGTGTCTGTTCTTAGTCTCTCCAGCATGTGATCTCAGAGTACCTGGACTTCTTACACGGTAGTACTCAGGGCTTCTAAAGTGGTCCAAGGGGACTGAGCAGAAGCCTCAAGGCTTCTTTTGATGTCATTTCCGCTGTTAGCCCAGGTTCATGGGGGAGAGGATTATACTCTACCTCTGAAAGAGGAGTAACCAATACTTTTGTAGAAACAAAATGGCTCATGTATTGGTAATCATATATTGCTAATATAGAGCTATGCACAGGGTACTATGTACAGGGTCTTGAAGAGTCTTGAAGGATTAATAAGATTTGATAAGAAATTTTTTAGTCAACAACATGAGCAAACCCATGGAAGCATGAAAGACCATGCTTCAATTCATATGATACAGTGGAGGAAAAGTGAGGGAGCCACAGTGCAATCAGCAAGAGTCAAGAGAGAACCCCAGGAATCCAGAGCAAGTCTGCTCCATCTCGCAAGGGTCAGGAATGGACCCATGCATAGAGCCTATGGCCATGCTGCTGCAGACCTTTCCCTCTTAAGTAAGTCAATAGGGAGCATCAGGCAACTATCTTCTTCCTGCCCACTTGCCATTATAGATCCACTTCCACCATCTGCCTCGGTCCTCTGCAGTCGATGCCCATTTTCCTTTCATCCTGATTGATGTTGTTCACCATAAGAAACCCTCACCTCCTCATTGCTTATCTCCTGCAGTCAGATGTTCCGAGGCTCTGGTCATGCACTGTCCTGTTCCTACCCCCATTCTCCAGTGCCAGAAACTCTCTGTTCCACCCTCTGGAATTCAAGACTTTCATCACCACAGAAAATTTTTTACTTGGCCCACCACTTGGAACACTTGATTAAAGGGCCAGGCTTCTTCACTGTAAAATTGTCATTTTCCCATTTACAGTTATAATTAATTTGTAAGGAGATCGTTTCAAACTGTGTAAAGATCCTGTTTTCATCAGCCCTTCCATTCATTCATTTATTTTTGCATGCCTGTAGGGACTCATGATTTCTAATTCTATCCAGTGGGCTCTCATTATCCATTACTATCATTTCTTTTGATCTTCATGTTGGATCTGATTTGGCTTCTGGGAGGCCTTTTTAGTGGGCTTTTCTGTCTTTTAACCTATCCTTATTATTCTTTGAGCACTTCCTTATCTTCTGGCACAAGGTGTTCCATGACTATCATGTTCTTTCCTTACTCTGGCCCTGAAATTAGCGGTCTCTCCAAGGACCTCTTGTTCCTTTTAGTGGGGAATGGTATTTGGAAGCTAAGATTGAAGTGTCAGACATGCTCATTGCTATTGATGTGCTGTTACTACCAGACTCAGAGGATGTAACACACACACATACACACACCCCTTTGTATGAACATTTATTTCTCTACCTACCCAGGTACACATGGAACACCATGGGTTCATACAAATTTTAAATTCAGTCCAACATGACAGGGTTTAACCTGATATTTTCTCTTTCTCTCTCTCTCTCTCTCACTGTGTGTGTGTGTGTGTGTGTGTGTGCGCGTGCGCGCTCCGTTCCTTGATATGAGGAACTTGGCTCCCATTACTCTTTCATCTACTTATTCAGTCAATCCCCTAAATGTTTCCATTCTCATACCTCTGCCACCACACTCTCTCCTACACAGATGCCTCCACATTCCACTTGAGCTTGACACCTTTCCTTGGGGGCTTCAATGTTGAGGGGTACTATTCACCCTTCTGGCACATGACATCCAAAACCGGGTCACACATCTTCATAGATGCCCTCTTCGCACAGCTGGGACATTTTATTTAACAAGAACACTTGGCCTTAATAGAATCTTACATCTTTTGTCTTCTTAAAACCACAATATTATTATAGGGCTTTGCTATGATCAAGAGGCCATTTTACTGACAAAACGATTGTCAGGTCACAGGAGAGTGTACTGAATAAACAGTATAAATTTTCTTAGAGAAAAATCAGGTAGTAGAAGTCCTTCAAAATATTTCAGTAATTTTACTGACTGTGAACATTAAACTCCACTGCTAATAGACATTTTCAGGTTGTGTTTTTAAAAATATCATCTATCATCTGCTTACAAGAGACATAAAAGAAAAAAAATTAGGGAGTTTGAAAATAGAAGAAGGAAAAAGTATAAACCAGAACAATACTAAATGGAAGTTAATATGAAATAAAAATAATATCATCTGTAATGGCATCAAGAGACATGAAGTATTTATGTAAAAATCTAGCAAAATATGGGTAAGATTTGTATGCTGAGAACTTCAAAACACAGATGAAAGAAATCTTTAAAATTAAATAAATAGGGAAATAGTGTTTATGCTTTGGAAGAATTTGATATTGTTAAGATGTCAGTTCTTCCCCAAATTGATACTTATGTTCAATATGTTGATAGTCAAAATCCCAGGAGAAATTTTTTTAAAATAAATACGGTGATTCTAAAACTTATATTTAAATCCAAGAAATAAGAGTACAGAGAAAAAAAGACAAATACATATGATTCCACTTAATGAGGTATTTAGAATAATCAGAGTCATAGAATCAGGAAGTAGAATAGTGGATACCAGGGGCTAGAGGAAGGGGAGATGGAGAGTAATGGTGTAATGAGTGTAGATTTTCAGTTGGAAAAGATGAAAAAATTATGGAGATGGACTGTGGAGATGGCACAACAACATGAATGAACTTAATACCACTGAACTGTACAATTAAAAATGGATAAGTGGCAAATTTTGTTAAGTTTACTTTATCATAATAAAAACCTTTTAAAACAGTTTTGAAGAAGGCAAAATTAGTAAATTCACACTATTCGATTTCAAGCCTTAATGGTAAAGCAGAATAATCAATAGACACATGGGTCAATAGAACAGAATAGAGAGTCCAGAAATACAACCACACATGGTTAATTAATTTTTTACAAGGGCACAAAAGTAATTCAGTGGAGAGTGAATAAAATTTTCATGATATCATGCTGAAATAATTGGATATCCATTTACAAAATAATCTTTATTTATACCTCACACCATACATAAAAGTTAACTAAAAATTGGTCATAGACCTTACTGTATATTCTAAAACTATAAAAATTCTAGAAGAAAACATAGAAAATGGGTCCTTGATTTAGGTAAAGCTGTCATATAAAACATCAAAATCATGACCATAAAAGACAAAATCGATAAATTTCTTGAAAATTAAAAAACTTTGTTTTTCAAAAGACACAGTTAAAGAAATAAAAAACCTCAAACTGAGTGAAAATATTTGCAAATTATATATCAACAAATATTTGTATTCAGAATATATAAAGAGCCCTAAACCATCAATAATAAGAAAAGAAACAGTGAAGCGAAAAAAATTAAACAGGAATTTTAACCAAAGAAGAAATGTGGATAACAAAAGCACATTGAAAAATGCTTGACACCAACAAAACCAAAAGACAACAGACAGAATGGGAGAAGACATTCACAAATGACATCAGATAAAGGGCTAGTATTCAAAATCTATTAAAAAAAACTTATCAAACTCAACACCTAAAGGACAAATAATCCAATCAAGAAATGAGCAGAAGACATGAACAGATATTTCTGCAAATAAGACATCCAGATGGCCAACAGACACATGAAAAAGTGCTCAACATCACCTGGCATCAGGGAAATACAAATCAAAACCACAATAAGGGGACGCCTGGGTGGCTCAGTTGGTTAAGCGGCTGCCTTCGGCTCAGGTCATGATCCCAGTATCCTGGGATCGAGTCCCACATCGGGCTCCTTGCTCGGCAGGGAGCCTGCTTCTCCCTCTGCCTCTGCCTGCCACTCTGTCTGCCTGTGCTTGCTTTCTCGCTCACTCTCTCTCTCTGACAAATAAATAAATAAAATCTTAAAAAAAAAAAAAAACACAATAAGATACCACCTCACACCAGTCAGAATGGCTAAAATTAACAAGTCATTCAGAAAATGACAGATGTTGGTGAGGATGCAGAGAAAGGAGAACCCTCCTACACTGTTGGTGGGAATGCAAGCTGGTGCAGCCACTCTGGAAAACAGTATGGAAGTTCCTCAAAAAGTTGAAAATAGAGTCACCCTATGCCCAGCAATCACACTACTGTGTATTTACCCTAAAGATACAAATGTAGTGATCTGAAGGAGCATGTGCACCAGAATGTTTATAGTAGCAATGTCCACAATAGCCAAACTATGGGCAGAACCTAGATGTCCATCAAAAGATGAATGGATAAAGATGTGGTATACATATATAATGGAATATTATGCAGCCATCAAAAGAAACAAAGTCTTGCCATTTGCAATGACGTGGATGGAACTAGAGGGTATTATGCTGAGCTAAATAAGTCAATCAGAGAAGACAATTATCATATGATCTCTCTGATATGAGGAATTTTGGGGGTATAGGGGGTTTGTGGGGGATAGGGAAAGAAAAAATGAAACAAGATGGGATCAGGAGGGAAACCATAAAAGACTCTTAATGTCATGAAACAAACTGAGGGTTGCTAGGGGGTGGGAGGATAGAAATAGGGTGGTAGGGAGGGTAGGAATAGGGTGGTTGGGTTATGGATATTGGGGAGGGTATGTACTATAGTAAGTGCTGTGAAATGTGTAAGCCTGATGATTCACAGACCTGTACCCCTGGGGCAAATAAGACATTATATGTTAACAAAAAAAGCTTGATATCATTAGTCTTTAGGAAAATACAAATTAAAATCATGATATGATATTATCATATACCTACTAGAATGGGAAAAAATACTGACAATACTAAGTATCGACAAGAATACGGTACAACCAGAACACTCATATATTGTTTATGGAAATGCAAAATGGTAAGACCACCTTCGAAAAGAGTTTGGCAGTTTATTTCTTATAAGGTTAACCATAAACCTACCATACAACCCAGCAATCCCATTGCTAGGCATTTGTTCAACAGAAATGATAATTATGTTCACAGAGAAGCCTTTTTTTTATAATCATCAAAACAACCTAAATATCCTTCAACTGATAGATGCATAAAAAAATTATGATGTATTCATCCAGAGGAATACTACTCATCTCTAAAATAAAACAAACTGCTGATATGCACAAGAGCATGGTTGAATGTCAAATGCATTATTCTACTGAAAGAAGGCAGTCTGAAAGGGCTGCATACCGTATGATTCCATTTATATGACATTCTGCAAGAGGCAAAACTACTGGAACAGAAAGCAGTGTTTGCCAAGGAATGGGAGTGTGGGAGTGGGGAGTGATTTCAGGGAGGCAGGTTTTATGGTCTCTAGGACTCATTTCTATAACTTCACTCAGAAGAGTGTTGGTGTTTTGTGCTTTGTGAAAACTTGTTCACTAAAACAGGTAAATTTTATTATTTGTGAATTATACCTCAACATTCCTGACTAAAAAAAAAAAAAAAAAACTAGACAAATAGGTATATTCTTTTGTTTTCAGGCACTGAGGAGTGATTGGTTGTTTGCAGAGGTTTGTAATTCATTTTATTAAAACCGTAGAATATTACAGGTGAAAGGAGGCTTGGGTCACTTTATGTCAATTTCCTTATTTTTCAAGTAGGGAGACAGAGGAATAGCCAGAGGAGGAGATGACACATGACAAGGAACAATGAACTTTTGCAATCTGATTATGTAAATTAGATACTTCAGAGGCTGGAATTATCATTACTTTTTTATTGTTTCCCCCCCACCCTTAGAGCTAAATAGAGTCCAGAAAAGCTCCTGGCATGTGTTTCACTGAACCCAGAAATTCAGCAGCAGATTTTCAGATTTGATTATATAATCTTGAGACTTCACTTTGGTTAACTCTAGGACAAAAAATTACTAATGGAATTGTTTGCTAAAAATTGGTTTATTATCCATAAATGATGGAGTTCATAATATTGCTAATGTTAGCTTAATTTCATAAACTGTGCCTTACAATTGCATGGTTAGATTTTGTGAGATAATGTAGAACAGTAGCTGTCAACATTTTTAGATTTAGCCCTTTCTTTAAACCAAGCTACACACTGAATCATAGGTGTCAGAGAGACTCAGGAGAGTTTCCCTGCCTATGGTAGGGATTGACCCAAGCCCAGAGCACTGAGGGACTTCCATTAAGCACAATGCAAACTCCACTGCTCCCACACCTGAGTTTGGGAAGAGGACCATAATGGTGGTTCACAGACAGATAACCAGGCAGAGTAATTCCAGATTAAATCTGGTTCTTATTAGGGGGGCTTATCAATCGGTGGAGTTCTTCAAAAGAGAAGTCTATGACATCAGTTCAGAGTAACATCTCTCTGTCCTGGAAATCACCTATCACTGCATAAAGTTGTCCTTAATGTTTTTGTTTCATTTTCCTGATTGTTCTGCTCTCCCTTTCTTAAATCTACCTCTATCCTGGAGGAAGAGAGGAAAGATCGGAACTCAATTTGTTATATTTAGGTGCTCCGAAGACATTCAAAAGGGAAGCAGAGATAGATGATCTTATATATGGATGAGCTCAGAAGAGAGAATGTAAACTGTAAATTTAAAAAAGGTGAGAATTTCCACACTGAGATGGTAATGGAAGCTGCCATCATGGCCAGAGAGGGATCACAGGAAAGGGCCTGACTGAGCTTGAGGAGGCCAGCAGTCAACGGCTGGGTAGAGGAGGATGAATGTGTATAGAGGCCATGGAGAAAAGCTAGGAGAGCGTGGTATCCTGGAAACCAAGTGAGGATAGTGTTTTAATATGTCTGCAAGATTTAACAGCATCATGGTCACTGATAATCTCCAGAATTAAGCCTTCTATCCTTCTTTCCAGTCATTCTTCATGACTGGAAATTTTGTGAGGACAGACATCTTGAATAGAGCTCCACATCCTCCCATATTGCTTTTCACTTAAGAGCTGGCCAATAAAAAATTGCCATATTGTAAACTTGCTAGATACACTTGAAGACTTTAAGGTACTCTTGGGGTGGGGTATTGGAACTGTTCTGTACCTTCTGGACTGTTGTTAAAACTCAGAGAACTGGATGACAAAAAACAGTCTGTTTTATGACATCTTAATTTTTGAAAGTGTTTTTAAATAGTCATGGCAAGAACCTTTTCCTGACATCATGGGGGGCTCTTGGGTTTTTATGATAACATGACTCTTTATATCTTACATGTATTTAAATAGCCCTTTGTATTACACAAGAGTTAATAAAATACTGACAATTGAATACAAACTAAAGTTTGAAATTAAATATTTAAGAGAAATACAGGAAAGTGCCAATAGAAAACTTCTAAAAATGTATCTGTGTTCTTAGCTAATCTTAAAAGAAAGCAATAACAAAATCTCTATTGTCTCATTTTCTTACCAGACAGGAATGGGTCACTTGCGTGTTACAAAAGATGGTCTTCGCCTAGAAGGAGAATCAGAATTTTTATTCCCGTTGTATGCCAAGGAAATACACTCCAGAGTGGTAAGAAAATGATGAAACATTTAAATATTTTGTGTTTTATGAAAAATAATCGTTGAGCACAGAAATTCAGCATATTTCAGAAGAGGTTCTTAGGATATATACATGTACACACATTGATGTTACAGTCTACAAAAAGCTTGACTAGAAGTTGTAAAATGTATTTCTGAAACTACATTCTAAAAAGACTCCATTTTCATGTGCTTCAGATCTGAATTTGGTGGCCTCAGTAATTTAGACCATAATAAAAAAGGTTTGATAATTAAAACCTTTATCAAAAATAATCTAAACTTCTTTTGGTGCCATTAATTTAAATACTCTTTTTCAAGGCATTTAAAATTATCTGAGAAGTTTGGAAAGAAATTAGTTTCATAGTAGTATGTTCTGTACTAATTATGCTAATTACAGATTATAGTCCTGTAGGATTCTCTGTAAGTAGGTTAAACATTCCCATTAAATAATTGTGTGACTTTATAAATATATCTGCTTTAATATTATCTTCATTTACCTCCACGGAATTTATACCAAGTAGAGCCAAGAATAAAATATAGTCAGTTTTTAAAATATGTTTTATTTTGCTTTAAATGATGCTATGGACTTTGTAGTAAAGGTAAACATTTTGCTCAATTACTGATTAAGTGGCATCATAAATGTTAAACTTCATCCAACTATAACTTACTAGTTGTATGAAGAGTTCACTCTTCATAATTCCTCTCATATTTCTACATATGAAAGGATATGTCAGTATCTTCTATAAGCAGAGGTTCTTCTAGCAAATCTAGGGTGATTGGAAAAGATACAAAAGTCCAACCACTGGGAACACACATGGTCTTTGAGATAAACCGTACCCCCACACAGGCACCCAAACAGTCACCAAGCTCTACTACCAAACTTGGACTACCAAGAAGGGATTCTAGAAAGTGCAAAGCACATACCTCTTAGTAGCTCTTGGGCACTACTGCATTACTTCTGAGAATGTCTCAGTTGATGGTAGGAAGCAGGCAAGTGACCCAGTGTGACAGGCTCATACATGCATAAGCCCAATTCTAGGAGCTTCCTCAGAAAATATGCTTACATTAACCATGATGATATTTCAGTATATTAAATACCCCTGTCATATGGGAACATGAGGAATGAACCTAAGTTTTTGTAAAAGGAGATGTCAGATGTGAGCAAAGAATTGAAATGTTAGAACTTAGCCATTTTCTCCCCAGAGTTATGTTGACTGATTCCCTATCATATTTTTGAAGAGATAAGACTGGTAGAATAGCCTGGTGACTGAAAGATTAGTTCATAGCAAATTTAATATTTGGATTTAATAATACTTTCAGTTTTATCAGATTTTTTTCATCTCCAGTATACTTTAAAAAAACAATGAAATTGTATAAATTATTTTAGGTAATCATGTATTGAAGTCTTATAATGATGCATTGATGCAATATGTCAGTTGATACATAAAATTACAGAAATATTTGGAATGTGATCACAGAGATAGAAAGTATCTGGTAACTACTATGGCTTTCTAATGATAGGATTAACTGAACAAAACTGTGCTTTATATTTTCTGTATGCACTGATGTATTAGTTATGTTTCCTTTTCAAAAATGAGTCTAGGAAGTAATTTTCCACAAAACTACAGAAATGAATTTGCAAAATTTGACACATATTCATTCATCTGTATTGCTGAAGTGAGAGAATGTCTTTATTATAAATATAATTCAACATGGTACTCTGGCTTCTAACATGTGATTACTCTTCACAATTAATACATGAAGTCCTGTCAAGATTGTGCCTGGAGCTCATGATTTAAAACCATCCACCCTGCCCATTGACATAAACACATAGCAATTATATTTCATAAAACAAAAAGATTATGGTTAGAAACATATAGACATAGTCAAAAGTTAAATGAAGCCAAAACACACAGTGGTACAGCTTTACTTGAAATGATTGTCTTTGAAGTTTACAGTCCTGGAAAGTGGCAGGGCAGCTTACCATCAAAGCCCACAGAGGAACAGAGACCAAAATGGCACCTGATGGGACTGATTGGACTCCAGCCAGACCCACTGCATGAAACAGCAACAGAAAAGAGTCGCACCTATTGCCCTGGCTTGAAAAAGCTGTGTATCTGTGGGATGGAACCCATAGACATACCAGATCAAGAGCTGAATATCACTGAGGACATAAGCCCTGAGCCACCATTACAAGACTGAGAAACACGGTGGTCAGAATGAAAACAAGCTGGGTGAATCCAGAAACTAAAATATATACACACAGGTGATTGAGACTAAAACTTGCAGCCACATAAGGAAAAGTCTATCTAAAAAAAGGATACCAAATAAACTACAAAAAAGAGAATTAACTTCCAACTAAGTAAAAATAATCATTCTGAAAATGGCTGGAAAAGCAACCTAAGAATCTCACGGAGATAAAGCTAGTTTTGAGTAGCTTTTATTAAAAGAACAAGAAATTATAACCAAAACAGGTAATATAAGACAGAAATAATAGGGGACAGATTTACCTGCTTTTACTAAGCAACTAAAAAACTTGATAAAGTATATGAAACAATGTTTTTTACTATGGTCTGGAAGTCACACATTGAAACCTAACCCCTAAGGTGATGGTACTAGGAGGTGGGGCTTTGGGGAGATGAGGTCATGAGGATGGAGCCCTCATGATGGGGTTAGTGCCCTCATCAGAGCAGCAGAGAGAGCTCCCTCACCACTTCTGCCATGTGAGCTGGAAGGCACCTTCTGTGTGGACAAGAAAGTGAGTCTCACGGAACACCAAATCTGCCAGCACCATAATCTTGGACTTCCCAGTCTCCAGAACTGTGAGAAAGAAATCTTTGTTGTTTATAAGCTACCCAGTCTCTGGCATTTTGTCATAGTGCCAGATGGAGTAGGATGGTTTTAAAATATTGGACAGTGGCAGTCAGGACAGTTATCTCTGAGAGGGAGCAAAATAGATCAGCCCCAAGACTACCCCAATTTACTGTGTGGAGACAGCATCTAAGGTCGCAGTGAGGGAGGGGACCAATGGAGAGGCAGGCATTCTACCCAAGTTCAGAAGATATGGTTGGGAGTCCAAGGAAAAGCAGCCAACCTGAAGTTCACAGGGCAGAGTACCATGGAGGAAGGGGCTGCCACTGCAGAGAGCCCAGAGATTGCACGTGGTGCCGCCCTTCACAACCCTGCGCATCGAGGCTAGAGGGAAGAAAATGGTAAACGTTAACTCTTACTATCCTGCTAGTTATTTTTGAACACTGCAAAAGCAAGGATTAGGCCACATCATTGGATAAATATGAGATTCTGATAGATCAATCTGCTTCCACAAAGCAATTTGGAAAATTTTGGATGTGCCAGAGTTCCGAGGCACTCCTGAAACTTCTTTCCTCCTGAAAAATCACATTATGCCCTGCAACTTTGGAAGGTATTTGGTTCCCTCCGAATGGACCATAAAGGCCCCTGAGTTCAATAGTCAAAATGTTACATTCTTTTTAAGGAAAACTGTTTCTTTAAACAAATGATCTGTAAAACGAAACCACCCGTTCAGAGCTATGACACCACAGAAGGCACTTAGGTGCACATAAAGCCATTTTATCTTTCTTTATTTTTTTTTTCATTTCTTTTCAGCGTAACAGAATTCATAGTTTTACCCACCACCCAGTGCTCCATGCAATGCGTCCCCTCCATAATACCCACCACCTGGCTCCCCCAAACTCCCACCCCCCTCCCCTTCAAAAC
>PISX010029260.1:0-20309 GCA_004024625.1 Mellivora capensis | reverse complement strand
GTGTGTGTGTGTGTACATGTGTATGCACAGTTTTCCTAGGTTAGGGGTCCATGGGTTTTTCAAAGAAGTCTAAGACTCTGAAGGCGCAGAAGTGCACTAATAACAATAAAAATTCCTATTCTTCCACTGCACCTGCAGGGTGGAGCTCCGTCAGTCAGTCACGGGCTTAATCCCTCGGAGCCCTGGTGTGGGCTTAATCCCTCGGAGCCCTGGTGTTTGAGACTGAGGACAGGCCCCCTGCCGCCTCAGGACAGGGAGGGATGAGGTGCTGTGTCAGGCTCCCCATTTGGCCTGCGCGCTCCCCGCAGCCCATCCTCCACTAAGGGCAGGGGTCTTTCCGGAGGGCAAGGCACATGGCTTATCTGCTAGGACTTTTACACAACAGTTTGTGGGGGCTCAAGGGCCCTTTCCTCCCTGATTTGTTGCTCCTTTGACGCAGGTTTTCCATTTAGGCTGCCAGGAGTCTCGAGCAAGGCAGGCGGAGTGTTATTTCCGTTTCCAAGTCATGAAGCACCAACAAAGGAGGACAGATTCCTGCAACTCCCACCCCACATATGCCCCCTGCCCTGTTCAGGAGGGAGCACGGGGGACCCAAAGCTCCCCTCACGCCAAATGACAGGAAGACTGGATCAAATTCCATATTCACCCCCAAAAGATCTTTCTTCTGTTATATGACGTCCTCTCCTGGTTCGGCTTTCTTCCTGAAGCCCTCTGGCCAGGACAGCCCCAAGGAGTATCTCCACCAATTCAGCTTCTCTATATTTACTGCTGTTCCCAGGCCCATTGAGGCCATTGAAAGCAAAGAAGTGGGACAGCCCTCAGAGAGTCCCCAGATGACCTGGACTCCCTACCCAGTAGCGATGATCTCCAAGTGCCTCTCTCCCTGGTACATTCATTCCAGAGCAAAACCAAGCAACCCCGACAGAGGATGTGTCACATGCTCCAAGGGCCACCAGCTGATGTCCCCATTACACATTGCCCTTCAGGGTAAGATCCCAAGGTAAGATCCCAGGGTAAGATCAGCTCAGCAGGTGGAGCTATAGCTTTGCCAGAGCGTGGGTTAAAAAAAAGGTTTTGGAAACCCACTCAGTGTTTATGGTCCACAACCCTGTAACCGCAGAACACAGAATGGTTTCTCTGCAGAGATCGAAGTTCATCGGTAAACTTGGTGGAACGGCAAAAATTCTCAACAAGGCATCAGCCATCCCGAAGAAAGCGGGTCCCGAAGAAAGAGTCCCGAAGAAAGCGGGAGTGTGGGAGCACCTTCTAAATGGCAAAGGATCCCGGCTCAGCCAGGGGAGGGAGCACAGGTGCAGCCGGCATGCGGCCACACCCCTGCAAGGCAGAAGCCTTTCTCCTCCTGCAGCCTGCCCCCTGCCCATACTCCAGCAAGCTGTCCTAGGCACTGACCCCGGCTCCCGATCCACACTCCACTCAAAGGCAGCGGCTGGGCTGCCGGCTCTTGAAGACTGCCACGCACGGCAGAGGGGAGGAGTCTGCGCAGGGAAACACCCCAGGTCAGATGACAACTGACAGGACCTCAGGTCTGCCAGATTTCTTAAGCACTGCTCTTGGCCCTGCTAATGAGCCAGCTGGGGGAAGTGGAGCATTTTATCTTGGGTGTGCCTCCCTCTACCTCTCCAGATTGTTTAAGACGCAGAATCCCAGAGAAATGTTTAGCTAGAGCGAGCCTTGGAAACCATCTAATCAGCAACTTCTTTTAAAAGTGAGAAAGACTGAGGCCCAGACTTAAAACACTAACTCAGACTTATCATATAACTAAAAAGCAAATGAACCAAGATCAGAAAACAAATCTCTTCATTATACAGTTTTGGGCTGTCTGCTTACAGTGTAATTCTAAATCAAAATTCAAGACTGGGAATAGATTCATACCCCCCAAAACCACTATTTTTTTTCAAGATTTTATTTATTTATTTGACAGAGACAGACACAGGAAGAGAGGGAACACAAGCAGGGGGAGTGGGAGAGGGAGAAGCAGGCTTCCCGCTGAGAAGGGAGCCCCGTGTCGTGAGGGACTTGATCCCAGGACCCTGGGATCGTGACCTAAGCTGAAGGCAGATGCTTAACAACTGAGCCACCCAGGTGCCCCGAAAACCACTATTTTTAATACAATTCTGTGTTATTAGAACAATGGTGTTTTATTTTTTTTTTAAAGATTTTGTTTATTTGAGAGAAAGAGAGTACATGTTGAGCAAGAGGGAGAAGCAGACTCCCCGCTGAGCAGACAGGCCAATGAGGGGCTTGATCCCAGGACCCTGAGACCATGACCTGAGATGAAGGCAGACGCTTAAGCAACTGAGCCACCCAGGCGCCCTAGAACAATGCTGTTTTAAAGAACACTTCTATATCGTCCATATAATTTTATTTTCCAGATTAGTCATTCTTTATCAAGAACACTAAGAAGCCAAACTTAGGGGCATACTAGGAACCAGGCCCTACAAGTGTGGGTTTGGGAAAGCCTCACCACAGCTCCATGAGATGGGTACTCTCATCCCAGTTTTGCAGATGGTAAACCAAGTCTCAGAAAAGTTAAGTGTCTGGTCCCAGATCCCAAGCACTGAATGACAGAGAAGGACACAGCACACACACAGCTGTCTGCCTCCCAGGACTGAACACTCTCTAGTGAATGTTAAAAAACCCAAACTAAAATAATAATAATAATAATAATTTCAAATGATTCTCGGAGATGGCTTCCCAGCTCACAAAATCAGTTAGGGTGAGTCTCTTCTCCCAGGCTGGGCCAATCTCCTGTCACCCTGGATTACACTTGATTCTCACAAACACGTGTATCATCAATGGGTGGATTTCTCGAAAACACTAACACCTTTTTCAGACAGTTCCTCTGGTTGATGGTTTCCTGGACCCTTTTGGAAGATGTGCTCCAGTACCTACTGTCTGATCATTGATGCTTCACAGATGCCTACAGCTGCTGCCTCTGCACGTTCCTGACTGGTGTCACGTAACGAGCTTCTAACCCTTCCACTTTGTCAGCTAATAGTTAAGACACGTAATTAGGGGCAATCCTGAGACATCTTCCATGGAAGTCATACACGCCGTCCATTTCTACCTCGACGGCACAAAAACTTCAATAAGCCTTTCGCGTAAGTGGAAGATGATTAAAGCAGAATGTCATGGTATTCCAAAAAGGAATTAAAAAAAGAAAAGTTTGAGGAAAACATCACCCACACATTCACTGATGAAAGCTAAGAAAAGCAGACTCCCTTTTTCACAGCAGAAGTAGCCAATTCAGGGATGCCTGGGTGGCTCAGTGGGTTAAAGCCTCTGCCTTTGGCTCAGGTCATGATCCCAGGATCCTTGGATTGAGCCCTGCATTGGGCTCTCTGCTCCGCAGGGAGCCTGCTTCCCGCTCCCACCCCTGCCTGCCTCTCTGCCTACTTGTGATCTCTTGTCTGTCAAATAAATAAGTAATCTTTAAAGAAGTAGCCAATTCATACAAACCTTCTCCCACACTGATAAGATGGCCTGGATGAAACTGAACAATTCACCATGGGTTTACACCAATGACACAAGTACATGGCTTCCAAAGGTGTGGGGGAGACCTTAGGTCTGACCTGTAATGTTGCAAGCAGACAAATCGTGACGGTAAAGCAAGATTTAAAGGATCTGGAGAAAACAAAGGCTCCATCGATCCAAGAATTTCATCTAAAAGGGGACCATGCAAGCCTTCTAACTTATGGCCAAAGGGAGGCTTGAGGAAAAGACGAACACAACGCTTAACCATAAAGCAAAGCACTTGGCCCACTTCTTTCCTGGTTCCCGACGCCCTGTTCCAGATATGAATAAACACGGAAGGCTCTCCAACCTCTGCTTGCCCTGTGCAACTCAAGGGCAGCTCCTTCTTAGGGCTACCAGCCTCTGCAGGTCCACCACAGCCACGACATAGTACAACAGAGTCCTGCACCAATGACCGGCCCCCTGGCACTAGCAAAACATTGCCAAAGCTTTCATGTGCTTTCATGACGACATGTTACCAACCTGTGACACGTTTGCAAATCTAGCCGAGGACCGGTCTTAAAGCTCTTCCCTTCTGGCTGTCAGGACAAGCTAAGCAGAGAGATGCCTAAAAATGGCCTTCTGGCTTCAATATCTAAGACCTACAACAGACCACCTTGCCAGTTGGTGGCAGGCAAAGGACCTTGGAAGTAAGACAGACGAGATTATCAATCTTTCATCCGCCTCTTCTGAGCAAAACAGAGCTGAGCAAGTCCTTTCCTTTCTCCCTGAGCTTCAACTGCTTCACCTGCTAAATAGGAGTATCACTAGTATCACTAGTATCACTAGTCACTAGGTAGTATCACTACCTCCCTTGCAGTACTGTTTTAAAGGGCCGCCTGCAGAAGTAGCTGAAAAGAAAGTAGCACGGCTCCTGAGATATATCAAGAAAGATACCATCCCCATCCTCTTACACGGCATTTAGTTCCAGAGCGCACGAGAACCAAACGTTCCTATGTGGAATTAAAACATGTGCTTCCAAGAGGGTCGCCTGGAACAAGAGCGTGAAAATCAAATCAGGGCCAGGCCACTTCTTTTTGGTTCCTCTGGGCTAGACGAAAGTGATCTGTAGGAGTGAAAACTAGTCCTCCAGCAACACACACGTCTCCTTAGAGCTGGTGTCTCTCTCGCCACCAAGACATTTTCATAAGCTCAAATCTCTCCCTTCTACCTTTAACTGAATGCTCGGGGCTCTTGCCTCAAGAAACTCGGGGGCGGGTGATTAAGAAGCTGACCATGCCTCAACGAGCAGAAAGAATGAAAGGGAAGCAGCAACTTCCAGATCCAAGAATCTTGCAACCAGGAACTACTAAGCCCCAACAGTGGGTGCAGTTGTGCCGACCACCTCCAGTGCCCACAAACACAACCACTAGAGGCAACCGCCGGTTTCCACTTAGAAGTCACACCGAGGCGGGCTCGGACCATGGACCGCAGACTTCAAATGTTTTCACAGTAAAGGCTAAAACACGTTAAGGCATTGTTCTAAGCGATTCTATGCCAAGATCTCACTAGATCTGAAAACACACTCCTGGAAGGTCACAACTAGCGATCCTATCAGACATGGAGACCGTGCCCCAGGGAGTGTTACATGCATGAGCGTGCTGAAGCAGGGGTTCAAAGACAGGCCCCCCACCCCAAAGCTGGCGTGCCCAAGCACCTCCCTGGGCTGTTCGGCAGAAACGCACCTGCCACCCCCGTGCTCCATGTCCTAAGGACTCCTGCCACCTCCTGGTTCCCAAGTCTCCAAAGGAAGAGGAGCGGTCATTCCGCATCCACTTTGGCCAGCTGGGTGGCAAGGGAGGGTGGCGGTCTTACACTCCAGGTGAGGATATAGGTTTGGGGCGGGGGGCGGTCTGCATTCAAATCCTGGGTGCATCAAATTCCAGCTGTGTAACCCTGGACAAGTTACCAAACTGTCCTGGTTTGGGCCTCAGGTTTCCCATGCTGTGACGGGAGGGGTAATACCGGGCACATCCTTTGTACTGTTATCTGAAGGATCAAGTTTGGGGATGCTGTATACAGCACTTAGCACACACATGGGATGTAGTCACTGCTCCAGAAACTTTACAGGTTAAGTCAGCAGAGAAGGGAAGGGGGAAAAAATAAAAGGATATCATCTAAAATTTGAAAATCAAGGGCTCTCTGGTCTTCTGCCAACCTCTAAAGAACACAGTGCTGGACTTTGGGCTCCTCGGGCATAGCGGCGACTGTGAGCATCAGGGAGGGCTCTGCCTGCACAACCCCATGGCCTCCCCGTCCCTTCAAAGCAGGGCTAGCCCAGGCTTGATACTAATTTTAGCACAGACCTCCATGACTTGGCAACCCAAGGATGGCTTATAGGACAGTTCTTTTTTTTTTTTTTTTAAGATTTTATTTATTTATTTGACAGAGAGAGAAATCCCAAGTAGGCAGAGCAGGAGGCAGAGAGAGAGAGGGAAGCAGGCTCCCCGCTGAGCGGAGAGCCCGATGTGGGGCTTGATCCCAGGACCCTGGGATCATGACCCGAACCAAAGGCAGAGGCTTAACCCACTGAGCCCCCAGACGCCCCTATAGGACAGTTCTTTATGAACCGGAAGGCTTGATTTCTCAGAACAGGGTCTTCCCATCCCATAGTAAAGCTGTTTCTCATCCAGATGTAAAAATCCACTGCGAGCTTTCCTTAAAAATAAAGAGTCTTGGGGCACCTGGGTGGCTCAGTCGGTTGGGCGTCTGCCTTCGGCTCAGGTCATGATCCCAGGATCCTGGGATCGAGTCCCACATTGGACTCTCTGCTCAGTGGGGAGCCTGCTTCTCCCTCTGTCCCTGCTCCTGGTGTCTCTTTCACTCTCTCTCAAATAAATAAATAAATAAAATCTTTAAAAAAAAAAAAAAAGGTAAAGAGTCTTATCATAAGAGTCCTAAAGTCATAAAGTCAGTAAGGTCTTCATGAATACAAGAAATGTCACTGTGGGGGCGCCTGGGTGGCTCAGTCATTAGGTGTCTGCCTTCAGCTCAGGTCATGGTCCTGGGGTCCTAGGATCGAGCCCCACATTGGGCTCCCTGCTTGGCGGGAAGCCTGCTTCTCCCTCTCCCTCTGCCTGCTGCTCCCCCTGCTTGTGATCTGTCAAATAAATAAAATCTTAAAAAAAATAAAATAGGGGCACCTGGGTGGCTCAGTGGGTTAAGCCTCTGCCTTCAGTTCGGGTCATGATCCCAAGGTCCTGGGATTGAGCCCCACATCGGGCTCTCTGCTCAGCAGGGAACCTGCTTCCCCCTCTCTCTCTGCCTGCTTCTCTGCCTATTTGTGATCTCTCTCTCTCTCTCTCTGTCAAATAAATAAATAAAATCTTCAAAAAGAAACATTAAAAAATAAAATCTTCAAAAAAAAAAAAAAAAAAGAAAGGAAGAAAAGAAATGACACTGTGGCCCAGGCCAAAGGCCCTCACATCCCACTTCTCAGAGCAGGGCAGGGAGCAAGCTGAGGACAGGGTGCTGACCAACTCGGGGGCCGGAGTGTCGCTCCCCTCCCCACCTCTAGTCGGTGCTGGCCCCTTCCTCACCTGTAGATAAAGATGACAGTCACAGCCCAAGGCATGCCCCTGAGGCCCAGGAGGCACACCCTCCTAAACAAGGTTTCCACCGGGTGCTAATTCTAATAAAATAAATGGTAACATCAGTTACTGCCTGTCCCTTCGGCTCGGGCTTCCGGAAACCTGACATGGACGATCTCCACCACCGTAGAAGTGATTAGAACTGAACCCAACGGGCAGGGGAACTCAGTCCAGGCACTGTCACAGCAAGACACCCTTCCCACCAGCCGAGGGAAACTGAGGAATGGTTCACCAGGGGCCCAGCAAAGCAAGCTGAAAACGCACTGGTGCGAGAGCTTCGTAACACAAACAGAAAGCATCTTCGCTTTAGTTGCCAATTTTTTCTTTTCAAGAAAGAGGAGCCCAATGCTGAGTTTGAACTCACAACCCTGAGATGGAGACCTGAGCTGAGACCAAGAGTCGGATGCTTAACCGCCGGAGCCGCCCAAGCGCCCCTCGTTTGCCAACTATCTTGCACTTAGCTCATGAGTTCTGCGCCCACAACCAACGGGAGGCACCGTAGGAGAGCTTGGAAAAGCAGAGGGGGCTGTTCTTCGAGTTCTCTCCGCTCTAACGTGAAGGTAGAAATCCATTCACTCTCCCCTCCTGACCCTGGAATCCCAGGAGAACGGCAGTGTTTGGATGGCCTACGAAGGCTCAGCTTCCCGGCTATGCCCCAGACGGGGAGCCCAGCCGTCCCAGCCATCCCGGTATTGTTCTTACCTCCCACCTCCTCCTCCGTCAGGGGAGGGGAATGGGCACATGGTTCCAAGGTCACGCTCCTCACTTAAAGGATCGTGGGAATGCTTATGGAAACACTTGTTACAGCTCTGCCAGCTGGAAACCCTGCTTCCTAAGAGGTTTCTGGAAAGCTCGGGAGTGCATGATCGGACACGGGGGGAAGGCAAGCGCAGGGAGGCAGATGTTCCATGTTATCACAAAACAAACAGCAACAATCAAACTGTCCACTTTAACTACGTGCCAACTAGTGTACTTCAATTATACCTCAATCAGGTTGGGAGAAAAGAATAAAAAATAGAGAGTCGGCCGTGTTTCTACGACCTCAAAAGTACCCTGGTGCCTGACAGCCGCGGGAAAGCAGGTTTGAATGAGAAAATTCAATTAGGAAGTAGGATTAAGGAAACCCAGAGCATGCTGAGTGAAAAGAGACCTTCCCAGGCGGCTCAGTGCCGAGTGGCCCCCCAAGTCCTCTGGAAAAGTGACCATCAACGCTTCCCACGGCTCTCCAGGGGGCTGAAGGCCAGAGAGTGCATAGGACTCACCCAAGCTTATGTATGCAACAAGGACCTAGAGCTGTGCTCCCTTTTCCATTTTCCTGTGTCCTTCGCTAGTGAGACTCAGCACAAGAAGGGGCCACTTAAGACCGCCCAAGTTAGGATGTCAGCTCTGGAGCACAGCGTGTTGTTCAGAGAAGGTAATAACATGGATGTCTGCCCAAGTCCCCACCAAAAGGTGACAGGCCCTCAGCAGCCTTCAAGGTCATGAGCAAGAACTGCCCACTCGCTTTCTCACAGTTTCCCTTTTAACCAACCGCAGGCCGTTGGTCAATGCTGGGGTCTCCCCCAACTGGGGAAAACGGCTTAGCTGATTATTCTCAGTGGAAGATTACATATAGAGCAAGGGGGCAGGGGTCGAAACAGCTTCTAATGAAGGACGGGAAACCAATGGACTCCAAAGCCAGGATAAGTTCTCCAGGGATGTAAAAATCAGCAGGTTCTGCCCAAGACCACCAAAGTCCAAAGAGACAGGGGCCACGGTGGCACATCCTAGGTAAGAAGGTCCTGTGGGAAAGAGGTCTTCTGGCCTCGGGGTAGGGCATTGGAGGTGGGAAACAAAACATCTCCTGGAAGGTATCCCCAAAACTCCCACATCGGCGAAGTGAGATAAAGCAAGAAACCGCCCCACTCCAAAGGAATAAAAGTTATGAAACTAACCTCAGACAATCTCTTTCCCATATGCTGAAACAACCCACGTCTGTATTCGTGCGGGAAAAGATGGCATCAACCAGTGAAAGTCTTTCAGTTAAAGGTCTATCGATCTTAAAGAATCCAGAAGGTCAGAGTTTTAGTGAGCCTAGAGTTCCCCCCACCCCACCCCCAGCCAAGCCCCCACAGCTCTGGGCCCTGCAGCCCCTGCCGGATCATCCCAGAGCAGCCTGTTTGCACACAGCAACTCTTCCACCTGCAACTTCTACCCACCCACGGGCCTGCCCGCCACCCCCAGGACAGGCCCAAGTCATAGCAGGTCCGGGCCACACGATGTCCCTCCAAATGCCTGAAGCCGGTCCTCAAGGGCCTGCGTCCTCGCCCACAGAGCAGCCCGCCCCCTCCATCCAGCGCCCCCAGGGTGGGGCACTGACAGGGAGTGCGCACTGTGCCCCACTTGCTCCAGATCGTAGTCCCGTTAGACGCAGCACCTGGCGCGGCTGTACAGCGTTGCTCGCTGGCTGGCTGAGGGGGGTCAAGGTCTCACCACAAACGCGTCAGCAGCCTCTCCAGCTGCTGTCACAGCCTGGGCCAGGCAGGAGAGAGCACAACAGGCTCAGGTAGGGGTGGCTCCCAACTGTCCCCACAGCTGAAGTAAAAACCACCTGTTACTGACAAGCCCAATAAGCCACTTCGGAAGTACTTGGAGGTACAATCATCCACAAAACACTTTAATAAAGGATAGTTTGTCATGAATACGTCTTAGAAAGAGAGGCTGGGAGAGACGATGTAAAAATAATTTGTTCTTTTATGTACACGGTGCACTTCTCCTGAAATCCAACCCTGGCTGCTCAGTCCAACCGCCCTCACAGTGAAGGGCAAAGCCCAGCCCAGGGCCGGCTGTCCTGGATGGCGACCACTGGATCCAAGCTGCCACGGGGCCAGGACGTGTGGTTCTTACACCAACGAACACTGTACGGAGGAAAAGTCCATAGAGATCCACGCTGCAGTCCCCTCGGCAGAGGGACTCAGAATGAACGTCCCAACAAGTGTTACTGTACCCAACTCTACTCTGGGTCACCCTTACACGACCATTCTTACAGGCTATTACATTAAAAACCACGCTTTCAAAGAAGAGCTAACAAATTTTAAAAATATAAGTAATATAAATAAGCAAGTTTGGAAACTCTAGAAGACTGAATCCCAGGTACTTCGCCATGCACTTTCTCGGTTTCCTGCGGCCGTGTCCCCCTTCCCCCACATTTAGAGGGCAGGGACACATGGCACACAGGAGTTCATCTGCCTGGGGACTTTTCTTGGAAGTAGAGGGCGTATGGGAGGTGCACCCGGAAGCACTCCACTTCCTCTGGGGCTCGGTTTTGTCACCCTGCCAGCCCAGGGAGAGGCAGGGTTCAAGGCAGAAGCGGAAGGCTCTGTGCACCCAGCGGGAGTGGGGTGCAGCCCAGTCATTTAACTCCTTTTGGTGGGCACCCATCACATGTCTACAGAACACCGGCTGGAGGACAGTGATGGGTGTGCTCACCCCTCCTGCCTCCACACATCAGGAACTAAGAATTCTAGAACTGCTGACTTTGGACCCTCCCTAGGCTCCAAAGAGTCAGAGGCAGAGGGGATCCGGGTAAGGGGTGGCTTGACGGGGGCCCTAGAGCAGAAGGCAAAGGAGGTGGCAGCCTCACATGGCATAAGAGCACAAGCAAGGCATGCACAGGGGCCCTCTAAAACCATCACAGTGGTTCTCTCCACATGGGGCCCCATCGGGGAGGAGGGTGGGATGGGGGGGTGGGGCTTTATTATCTTTGTAAACTCCGTGATTTGCAATTATAAGGGACATGCATTTTTTTCATCACCAAAAAAGCTAGAGTTTATTTTTATTATTTTTTTAAGATATTATTTATTAGTGAGAGAGAGAGAGAGAGAGAGAGAGAGCGCACAAGCAGGGGGAGCTGCATGCAGAGAGAGAAGCAGGCTCCCTACTGAGCAAGGAGCCTGATCCCAGGACCCTGGATCATGACCTGAGCCGAAGGCAGATGCTTAAACAACTGAGTCACCCAGGCATCCCAAAAGATTGAGTTTTTAAATTAAAAAAAAAAAAAAAAAAAAAAAAAAAAAAAAGCCAGCAATCATTCACTCTTTGCTCAGACTTCAGTGCAGAGTGTAGGAAAATTTTGTTCTCAGAATGGTTGCCCAGATTGCTCATTAAACCAGAGGATCTGATTTGAACTAATTTAAGCTATGGGAGGGTGGAGTGGGTGGGCACAGAGGATACAACACTGGCCAGGACGACAGGTAGGTAAGATGGAGGAGGTTCATTACATGCTTGAGGGGTGCCTGGGTGGCTCAGTGGGTTAAAGCCTCTGCTTTCATCTCAGGTCATGATCCCAGGATCCTGGGATCGAGCCCCACATTGGGCTCTCTGCTCCTCGGAGAGCCTGCTTCCTCCCCTCTCTCCCTGCCTGCCTCTCTTGCCTACTTGTAATCTGTCTGTCAAAATAAGTAAATAAAATCTTTAAAAAACAAAACATTACATGCTTGAAATTTTCCATATAAAAAGTTTGTATGTTGTGTGTGTGTGTGTTTAAACACAAATTTCTACCAGGCAACACCAATGTGTGTTAAGCCCCAGGTCCCAACTAAGCCAGGCTCTTGCAGGTTTCAAGGCCTGCTGACAGGGTATCAGGCAACTTTCTCCCACTTGCATTTAGGCCAGGGATGTGCCCCCTCCCCAGAGGAAGGATCAAGAGGAGCCCAGGCGCCTGAAGGATTGAAAGGGCACTATTTATATGACGAGTACATCTTACTTTTATAAAAGGATTTTTTAAAAGTCGATTCCTTATTTTAAAATAAACAGGACATGGTATAACAGAACCACAACAACATCACCCGACTCAGGGTGGGAGAGAGAGAGAAGGTGGCCCGGGGCAATTTCGGGTCTGTGGCTCCTTTAAAAATTTTAGGAGCCCAAATTCAAACAAGAACTCTGATGTGAATCTGAGTGGTGGAGAGAGGCTGGGTCGCTGGTGCCCAAGACCACGAGCCCAGATGCAGGGGCTGCAGTGTGGGTGTCCCTTGTTAAGGAAGACACTCGTCCCTCTGGGCACTCATGGTGGCAGGCCTCAATGAGGACCCTCTACCCAGGGAAACAGTGTGCATAAGATAGCTGGTGGGTTCACAGACTCCTCCCATTCCCAGACATCCCAGATTCTGCCTCTCCCGGAGTCTGCATGCTCCCAGAGCTGCCCTCACAGATGGTTTCCACGTGCTGTGGAACACGTGGAAAAAAAACACCAGCCCTGGGCAACTCTGGCTTGAAAAGGCCAAAAATCTCTTTGGACTGACCGCCTTAAAACAACTAAGATTATTTTCTCACCCATATATACAAACAAACCTTTGCTGAAAACTAAAGATGAACAAAAGGGAATTATTTACAGGAAACACTAGGTGCCTCAGCCCTATCTGGATTATAAACACAAGATTTTGTTAAGATAAACTACATCTTGGGACGCCTGGGTGGCTCAGTTGGTTGGACGACTGCCTTCGGCTCAGGTCATGATCCCGGAGACCTGGGATAGAGTCCCGCATCAGGCTCCCAGCTCCACCGGGAGTCTGCTTCTCCCTCTGACCTTCTCCTCGCTCATGCTCTCTCACTGCTTCTCTCTCAAATAAATAAATAAAAATCTTTAAAAAAAAAAAAAAAGATAAACTACATCTGGCTCCCAAGGGCACTGCCATCTTCAGAGGCCCTGATTTGGCTTTTCCATTCACCCTCCCCCCTGCCATTGGCCGCCTTGCACCCGAACCTGTTGTAAAGGGGCCATCTCCTGGAAATCTAAACCCATCCCTAGAGCCAAATAAATAATTACAAGGAGTAGGTGAAAAGCAGAGAAGATATCTAGAAAGCAATTTTGCAAAAACAGCTGCAAACTGGGAGAAAAACAATTTGTTTTTTGGTGCGAACCCCCTTCCCAGGGATTTTCCAATGGTCTGACACAAAGCTTTCACACATTCGTTCATTCCACATTATTTACAGTAGCAAGAAGGAAAACGGAGACCTTAGTGCTCACTGCACTTAAATTATGGTGAATCATAAAATGAGCCAGTCCACGATCAAGAAGTTTGCAAGGGTGTTTCAGTTAGGTGGGAAAAGGGATCCTGTGATGCCAGTGCGGACAACCAGAACACAAAATTTAAAATATGGGAGCTCGATTTTAAAAATATGCTCAGAGAAGACTTGTAGGGGGGAACCCACACCAAAGTAAAAGCAGCTTTATCCCTGAGGGGAGAATTCTTACAACTGTTAGTTTTTCATCCTCTTTATACGTTTTTTGCATCTTCCACAATTGAAATATGTGCTTTTTGCCCCTTCCCCCTCTCCTTCTGAATGTAAATGGATACAGGCTCTCTCTAAAGAATTCAAGCATTACAGAAAGCGCAACGCCCCCCTACAATCCCACCACCCAGAGGACATCGCTCCCCAAAGATAACTAACAATAATCAAGGGGCTTCCATTTTTTCCAGATGTTTTCCAACAAGCATTACTTCAAGAATCCAATAATTTCCCCAGAAAGCAATCCATATGATTCCATATAAATGAAATGTCCAGAAAGGAGGAAAGATTAGTGGTTCGCCTGGGGCAGGAGGGGGGACGGGGAGTAACCACAAATGGGGGCAAGGGATCTTTCTGGGGGTGATAGAAATGTTGTTAAATTGGATTGTGGTGACAGCTCTGCAACTCTGTAAATTTGCTAAAAAATGTACAAGATTGAGTCATACACTCAGACACAGGGAGATTTAGTATGCACACTATGCCTCCGTAAAGCAGCCGCAAAACCCCGAAACTCAACAGCGGCACGTCTGGAGGCACCGACGGCATTGCAGGGCTCACCGCTCCCCACCCTGGCCCACCTCTGCTGGGAGAGGGCAGGAAAAGCCCACAGGTCTGCAACCCGCTCCTCTCAAGCATCTGGCAAGACCCTGTGGCAGCAGCAGGAGGCTGGTGGCCCTCTCAGGAATCACTGGACGAACCTTTCGCACACAGAGGCCCCGCAGATGATGGGCGAGAGTTTTGGAGGGGGGGCAGGGGGCGCGAGAGGTCATGCCCCTATGCACAGGGTGCAGCGAAGAACCGGCCCAAGAAGCCATTCAGGAGGCTCGGGCCGGACTGCCCGGCTCGCCCTTACCCACGAGTGGCAGCGGAGACGGGAGCACGGGCCCACCGGAGGTTCAGGATGTGCTGTGCATAGAAAAACAGAGAAGGCTGCTCGCATCCAACAGAGACGCGAAAGCTGCCCTGACAAGATGTGACTCCCTGGAAGTACTCGAAGGTGAAGAGAGTAACAGGACAACCCGCCACGTAGAAGAGAAGGTGAGCAGAGGAGCGGACGTTATGGGAAAGGCACGAGGACTGCAGACCAGCAAGCTGGGTGCCAGAGAGGGTGGAAATGGGAACAAGTCTCTTACAAAGTACTTGGCAATTATGTGTCAAAAGCTTTTCAAGTGTCTGTTCCCTTCTAGGAAAATCTACCCTAAAGAAATCACTCAAATCACGCACAAAGATGCCCACTAGTTAGGATGCAAAAAACTGGAAATAGCCTCCCAACAATGGGAAAATGATCAAGTAGTCTATAAGCATTACAATGTTTGCAGAGAAAGTCCTTTAAAACATGGGAAAATTATGTATTTTATGTTAAGTTAGCACAACTGGATATAAATATTTAATCCCAACTAGGGAAAAAAAAGCCAAAATCCTGGAGAGAAACAATATATGAAAATGTTAGTAGTGTTTTTCTCTGGATAGGGAAATTAAGTATTCTTTTTCTCCTTTCACCTGTTCTTCGGAACTTTCCAAATCTTTTATAGTGGCATTCCTTTATCTCTAAAACATCCATGATCTACCTGCCAAGTGAATTTCGTTAACTTTACCTGCTAGGGACTATATTGTGTAGAAACTAGGCTTTATTCCCCAGATGTAAAATTCTAATGCTGCCTCTGCTTTCCCAAATGACAGCCCCACCAATCAAAGAATGACAACCACCACACTCCAGATCACAGTGGGGCCCCAGGAGATGTCCCACCTGCCCCAGTCCTCACTGAGAATAACCTCTGCTAGGAGCATGTAAAACTTCCATCACCCTTTGAGAAATAAGGATTTTGTGGTTGTTGCTGCTTTGCCTTCAAGCGAGAGAGAAAAATACAACGAATTTAAACCTCAGCCTCCACAGAGTCACTCCACAGGCCTCATCCTTGAGGGAGCCCGATACCGCCTACAAGGAAGCTGGAGCCACAAGAGCTTCGTGCCTTCCCAACAGTATTCTGCAGACACAGCAGTCCAGCGACATGATTTTAGCTGGCAGGTTCCCTTAAGAGACATGGCCCGGGATGCCTCCCCAAGGTCAGCAGCAGAGCAGTCCAGACAGAGTCCAGCTGAGAACTGGCGAGACAGGACACAGCTCAGGGGCCCAGGTCAACACAGCCCCAGGAGCTCACAGGCCCTCCGCTCCTCTGCTCGGCGACCTCAAGCGGAGCGCTGTGCCACATTGCGAGCTGGTGCCACCTAAGCCAAGTAACTGTAGTTAAGGTAAAATGAACTTTACCGCTCAGACTCAAAACAGGTCTGATGTTCGTGCTCTGATCAGGCCGCTGTCACTTCCCAGGAGCCTTCTCCAATGCGGGGAGGAAGGGGTGGAGACAGGGCTACCAGAGGCAGCCTGGCAGACTCCAGGCCCACAGGGCGGCTCACAGGGGCCTCCCAGGCATGGTGTGGGTGGGCTTCTTTTAGAGGAAGACAGCCAACCTACAATCCAGTGTTGAGGGGCCCGGAGGCTACAGACATGGGAATCGGAAGAATCTCCAAGTAATAGAACAGAAAACTAGGGCTGCGGGCCCATGGTCTCAGCAGCAAGCCGTGCGGCCGGCAGGGAACACACGCTAGGGCAGGCAGCTCCAAAGGCGAAAGCAAACATCCAGAACACCCTTCTCTCCCGTCACTTTCTATCTCCAACGGGACTTTTCCTTCAAGGGGCAGAACTGTTACTCCTCGCTGTAAATCAGTCCGAACTGGCTTACTGCCTCTCCTCCCTCCTCGTGTTAGGGTAGCTAATTAATATTTTTCTACTCTTTCTGCCCCCAAATACGAATGTTTAGACACTGAAATGAACACATCACTTTCCACTCTGGCAGCCTCCTTAACCCACAAGGCCCAGAGGTAAAAACTCCCCCCTTGTTTCCTCTCTCAACCATGAACTGAATCCCAGTGGCAACTGGGACCAACGGACGATACAAAGTGCTCTGCTGTCCCTTACCTCCATAAATGCTTTCTCCCTTCACTCAGCTGCAAAAGATTTGCAGGAGACGTGGCCTGCAGGCCAGACCGCCTTTACCCCCTTGTCAGCAGCAAGTTGTCACTTGGCCAACACATTTCCTGCAGGGACCGTTTGCAGTGTCTCTCAGCTTAATCACTGGCCTTGCTCTCATCCAAAAATCTCTCCTGTCCCTGTGCCATGTGGAGTCCATTAACTTTGCAATTTACTTTCCCTGCCGCCCCCCGCCCCACACCCCTGACAGTTATAGTCTCCAGCCCGACGACCGCTTAGCCACCTGCTCCTCTTCTTCCGTCTGCTTTGACCTCATGTCACCTCTCTCGGTTCGGGGTCACATCCTCTGGGCTGGCCATGGCCCGGTGGGAGAACCCTGCCCCCGGACAGATGCTGGGTTGCAAACAAGCCCCCGACGAGCCGAGATGCCAGGACACTCGGATGCTGCTCCAGGCCGCCCTCGGGCCCCTGCTTACCTTCCCCATCTGGCTTCCATCTGACCCGAGCAGCTGACCAGGTGGTTCTCATTTGCAGATGAAACCCCAGCAGCTCCCCCGCCACACACACCTCCTGACCCTGGAGTTGAGGCGCAGCCGACAGGTACAAAGTACGCTTGTGTGTCACTGAGCAGGGCTAAAAGGCCACACTTTATAGGGCCGGAACCAGGAGTAAGAAAGCAAAGTGGGGTCTTGAGGCTTGGAAATTCTGATGACAGCCAAGAAAAAGAAATGCCTTGGTCTGACAGGACATGAATCAGATCTGGCCCCGGAGCCAAGGAAACGGGGAGGGGATCCTTCAGTGTCCTGCATCTGGTCTCAGATTGGGACGCTGGGACATGGGACCTTGTTTCCGAGCATGAGCTCACTCAAGCACACTCGAGATAATGAAGGCAGCAGCAAGTCTTCAATGCGAGCCATGCTAGGTCTATGCAATGTCTTAGGAAACAGCTAAAGTCAGGTTTATAAAGGAAACCTAAGGATATACAAAAATAGTAATCATGATTTTAACCACAGTTCCACTGAAAGATTACAGTGTGCCAGACACCGTTCTAAGTGCCTCCTAACAGCCTCTGAAATAGCTTCCCCTTCATAGGGCGCCTGGGTGGCTCAGTGGGTTAAGCCTCTGCCTTCGGCTCAGGTCATGATCCCAGGGTCCTGGGATCGAGCCCCGCATCGAGCTCTCTGCTCTGCGGAGAGCCTGCTTCCTCTTCTCTCTCTCCTCTGCCTCCCTCTCTGACTACTTGTGATCTCTCTGTCAAATAAATAAATAAAATCTTAAAAAGTAAAGTAAAATAGCTTCCACTTCGAATCCTCCTTCATAGGCTTGAGGACCGGGCTGCAGAGAAGTTATGGAGCTCATCAAGGGTCACAAAGCTGGTCCGTGGCCCGGCTCCAGGAGCCAAGTGTGGAAGTGCCACGCTCTCCTGCCACCCAGACAAGAACAGAATAGAAACACAATGGCACCTATTTACATATGCACCAGAACATTAAGTAACAATCACAAATGGCCAGAGAGAAGTACTCCAAAACAAATATTTTCTCTAAGTAGTGGGATTAAGGTGGTATTTGTTTTTTTAAACTTTGCCATTGTTTCTAATTTTCTACAATTTACTAAATCAGGAGACCACGACTATCATTTCTGAGTTCTTAAAGAAAATCTTGTGTGTGCTAGCTAGCACTAGGGATCACCAGTAATCGGCCCCAGCAGTCCTTTAAATTTTATTTATTTTTAAAGATTTTATTTGTCAAGAGAATGAGCGTGTGCACGCACACGCAAACAGGGAGGGGCAGAGGGAGAAGACGCTTAACCGACTGAGCCACCCAAGCGGCCCAGTTCCCGGCAGTTACTTAAATCCCCCTTCCACACACACAAGTCTCTCCATCTGTGCAACGGGAATGCCCCTACCCAACCTCAGAGACTCGTCAGGGTGAAATGAGAGCCACGTGGAGCTCCGGGCATCAAAGCAATCACACCCTTTCCAGGAGGCCCGAAGTATCGTTCACAACAGCAGTTACCACTTTTCGATGCCCACCCCACCAGGCACCTAACACACAACGGAGTCCATGCTTTCTCTCCCCAGTAGGTGAAAGGAAGAAAATGAGGTTCGGGAGCTTCCCCCTGCCACCCGGGCAGTGCCTGGAAGAGGCCAACCTACAACTGGAACCAGGTCTGCCCAACTCCGGGACCCACACTCCTTCCGTGATCCCCACTTCCTTTTCAGATCAAGTTCCAGGTGAAGACAGACAGGGTATCACCATGTCCCTCTTTCTCAGCTGCTCCCTTTCAACTATTTCAGCTTCCTTAAAGGTCCAAGCAGGAGGGCGCGTGCCTCACACTGAAATGATTACAAGGCACTTCTCAGTATCTTTGTTCACACTTGAAACCTGATCCACCTGGTTCAACTATCCCCCAGCTGTCCCTAACTCAGTCCAAGTTCATAGACAGATTGATGCTGACAGTCCTGGGAGCCAGCCTCTGCCCTCTCCTCCTGCAGCCACACCTAGGAGCAATCTGTTCTTCGGAACTGACTTCTGAAGACCGAGGTGGCCACTGCAGCACCCTGGATTCTGGACAAGAGTGGCATGGAGGTTTTCCAACACACGCTCTGCCACTAGTGCCCATCCTCCCACATGGACCAGAGCTCAACTTCAGGGGGCTCAGGTGGGTAAGGGATGGTTCTGCTGTGGACTACAGTCTGCACCAGTGGAGAACAGGTGTGCGTTCACAACACGAGGCTGGAGGGCTTCCAAAGAGGTCGACAAGAAGGCATCTCGAAACAGGACCATGTTTGATGTTGCCTCCTGACTCATCAAACACAGGAACACTCTATTGCTTCTTGACCTCCAAACAGATTTCCTGCCAAGGTTAATCACATGCACAAGGAATTCTTAGTTTTTAAAATTTGGGGGGGCGGGGCGGTGTGTGCCTGGGTAGCTCGGTTGGTTGCTTTTGGCTTTGGTCATGATCCCAGGGTCCTGGGATGGAGTCCCACATCGGGCTCCCCCGCTCTTCCGGGAGCCTGCCTCTCCCTTCCCTCTGCCTGCCACTCCCCCTACTTGTGTTTGCTGTCAAAGAAATAAAATCTTTTTAAAAAAAGTAAAAAATAAAAAAATTTCTAAAGTTCATTATATAGTCCTTTAAAGTGTGGATATGATATATAAAGTCCATTGTACTTACTATACATTTCAGGGGTGTCCCTACAGCCTCGACTGGGTGCATTCTGAAGCAGGAGGAAGATCACTTGGAGGTTTATCGAGGTTCAACTGGGTTGTTTCCACAAACAAGAAAACAGAGTCCAGAAAAAGACAAGCTGGTACAACTCTGGAAGCAAACACCCTTAAAGACCGCCCTTTTACACGTCTGCAATGCCGGCTGGTACCGGGGCTGGCGCTGCGAACTGCTGCTTCTGAAGGATAAAGGGGCAAGGGAAGAGACGGGTGTCAGACGCAGACACTCACCACGTTTGTTTTGGAAAAGACCAGCCAAGAGTCCACAAAAGGTTATGAAAAACCCCAGTGACACCACCTCTAATATTTACCTTTGGATACTAGAAAGGGATGTTTATTATTTGTAAGAACTCTCTCTGCTAGTACATGGCTCACTCCTGCATGCCAGGACCGCTCTCGTCTGAGGCCAAGGAGATCTTGCTGAATCATCAAGTTTGCAAAGACAATCACTGCTCAATCAGTGTCGCCCCGCGGGCTCCTATGCCCCAGACCAGCTATGCGGAGGGACTGTCAGTGCTCCTTTCATCACTGCCAGCGGTTCCTGTTTCACTCTAAGGCCTTCTAGACATTTCAGTCCAAGAACTCATCAACCTCAGCGGCTGAGGTGCTCAGAAATGCCCACTGGGTCAGCACGAGTTCCTAGGGAGAAGCCACCACGAGATCTGGAGGCTGGACCATGACACAAAGAAGGGGAGCAGCGGG
>PISX010029259.1:0-20288 GCA_004024625.1 Mellivora capensis | reverse complement strand
CATAGATATTGTTGAAGCGAGTATCCCCACAGGCCAGCCTTACCACGGCCATGTGCTCACAGTAGCAGTGGGCAATCATGGGGCCTCGGCAGTAGCGGAAGCGTTTGAGCAGAAAAGGGAGTGGAGTCATTAGAGTCACAGCCCGAGCCACAGCAGCCATGCCAATCTTGGTGATAAGGGGCCCAGTCAGCACCGTAGTGTAGTGCAGGGGCTTACAGATAGCCACGTAGCGGTCAAAGGCCATGGCCAGCAGCACTGCTGACTCCATGATAGAGAAGGAATGGAGAAAGAACATCTGGACCAGACAGCCATAGAAGCTGATCTCCCGATCTCTGAACCAAAAAACAGCTAACATTTTGGGAAGTGTTGTAGAAGAGAGGACCAGATCAATGGTTGCCAGCATGGCCAGAAAGAGGTACATGGGCTCATGGAGGGCTGCATCAGCCTGAATAATGAAGAGGAGGGTACAGTTGCCTAGCAAGGCTAAAGTATAGGCTGAGCAGAAGGGAATGGAAATCCAGTTATGTAAGTGCTCCAGGCCTGGGATTCCCATTAACACAAAGACTGCCGGATGGGTTGAGGTGATATTGGAGGCTGATGTGACCATTGGAAATCTTCTTCCTATCGTCCACTTCCACAGGGCTTTTCCAGAAGGTATCCAGTATCAGCAGAATTATAGCATTCAATTTCAAACTCTCACCATTCACATGGAAGGATTAGCTCTTGATCTCATTTCTAGTCCTTCAATTAGAAAATAATCCTAACATATATTATGAGAAATACATGATCTCTGCCCTCAACATGCTTAAAAATCATTGGGTAAGGGGCACCTGGATGGCTCAGTGGGTTAAAGCTTCTGCCTTCGGCTCAGGTCATGATCCCGGGGTCCTGGGATCAAGCCCCACATTCGGCTTTCTGTTCAGCAGGGAGCCTGCTCCCCCACCCCTACCCCTGCCTGCCACTCTGCTTACTTGTGATCTCTGTCTGTCAAATAAATAAATAAATAAAATATTTTCTTTGAAAAAATCATCGGGTAATCAACATTCAATACCAACTGAGCAAATATCACAAGGCATTCTTCATTGAGGAATTGAGTGGAAAAAGAGCTTTCTGTGGTCTTTGTGTGGCCCAGAGCCACTTTGTAGAAGATAAAGATCCCTGCTATGTTCAAATCTTACCCAAGACATTCACTGTCTTCCAGTTGGCTCCAAACTCAGGCTGTATCTCTAATTATGAAAGGAGTGTCTCTGTCCTTCAGATGTCTATCTTGGCTGCATGAAAAATAATTAAGACTAACAACTTCTAATATTTCATTTTCCTCCATGTTCTATAAATTTTTCTCTAGCAATAGTTCCATAGGTCTTTATTTAATGCTCAGCAATCTTACCAACTAAAGGCGTATTTGCAGCCAACTTGAGAACATGAAAAGACCTATCATTGTTTTCCTTCACCTAACTTTAACTTCCATTTCTACATGCTTCTACCTTCACCCACTTTTCTTTCTAATATCCAGGACATTCAAACGAAGAGATGCTCCACTCCCACCTTTTTGGAAGACTGAACTTTACACCATTCTTTTTCCTTCTGGGATCCTTTATCTTTCTATCTGCTTATTATCCCTTTTATCATTCTCTTTGAAAAAGCTTAAACATTTGTTTCCCAGAAATTTCATCTGTGTTTCCTTCTCTTTTTTCTCAGTTTATATTTTAAAGGTTTATTCTGAGAATGGAGATATTGTTAAACAATTAGCACAATGGATAAATGGATAACAAAAATGTGATACACACAGGAATACTATTCAGCCATAAAGAAGGAAATCTTACCATTTGTAGCAGCATAGATGGAATTTGAGAGCATTATTCTAAGTGAAATAAGTCAGATAAAAAATACTGTACAATCTTGGGGTGCCTGGGTGTCTCAGTGGGTTAAGGCCTCTGCCTTCGGCTCAGGTCATGGTCTCAGGGTCCTGGAATCGAGCCCCGCATCGGGATCTCTGCTCAGCAGGAAGCCTGCCTCCCCCGGGCTCTGCCTGCTTCTTTACCTGCTTGTGATCTCTGTCAAATAAATAAATAATATCTTTCTAAAAAATCTTTAAAAAAATACTGTACAATCTCACTTTTGTGTATAATCTTTAAAAAATGAATAGAAAAAGGAACCCTCATGCAGTGTTGGTGGGAATGCAAATTGGTGCAGTCATTCTGGAAAACAGTATAGAAATTCATTAAAGTTTGGAAATAGACCCTATGATCCTATAGTCATAGTAATGGGTATTTACCTAAAGAATACAAAAACACTTCAATACAAAATACAAAATTCAATACAATGCAAAAACAATTCAAAGGGATACATGCACCTCTGTTTATTGCAACATTATTTATAATAGCTAAATTAGGGAAGCAGCCCAGGTGTCCATCAATAGACAAAAGGATATGGAAGATGTGGTGTATATATACACAATAGAATATTATTCAGCCATTAAAAAATGAAATCTTGCCATTTACAAAAACATGGATGGATCTAGGGAGTATAATGTTATGTGAAATAAGCCAGTCAGAGAAAGAAAAACACCATATGATTTCATTCATATGTGGAATTTAAGAAACAAAACAAATGAACAAAGGGGGGGGAAACAAACCAAAGACTCTCAACTATAGTGAGCAAAAAAAGGGTTGCCAGAGGGAAGGTAGGTGGGGGATGGGTGAAATAGGTGAAGGGGATTGGGAGTATCTTGATGATCATTGAGTAATATATGGAATTGTTGAACTGTTATGTTGTACACCTGAAACTAATAGAACACATGTTACTTACACTGAAATTAAGATTTTTTAAAAAATGAACTCAGGAACAAAACAGATTTATGGCTACTAGGGGTGGGAGAAATAGGTGAAGGTAGACAAATGGTACAAACTTCTAGGTATAAGTTCTGGGGATGTTCTGTACAGCCTGGTGACTATAGTTAATACTATAACATATATTTGAAAGTTGCAAAGAAAGTAGATCTTAAAAGTTCTCACCATCAGAAAAATATTGTAGCTATGTGAGGTGATGAATGCTAACTCAACTTATTGTAGCAACCATTTTATAATATATATATCAAATCATTGATGAACACCTCAAACTAATATAATTCTATATCAATTATATCTTAAAGCTGGAAAAAATTCATTTTAAAATAAACCATTAGCACAAATCTAGAATACAAAAATGTGCTTAGTAAATATGGCCATTTTTTTGAATTGTGGAAACTAAAAGTTAAGTTACTGACAATCACATATTTAGAAAATGTCAAATATTAAACCTGAACTTTGAGAACTCTTGTTTCCTGCCTTCAAATCCAATGTCTTAAGTTGCTATATTCTTCCTCCACCTTGTTGTTCCACAGACAGTTCAAATTCAGCATGTCCAAGTTAAAGAAATAAAACTCTAACTCCTCACCATGGTATAGGGAAAAGTTTTAGAATTTTAAAGCCTTAGGCACAAGTAATGATTGTGTCATCAGTCTACCAGCAGAAACTAACATTAATCTGATATTTTTAAAGTTTTAGCTTCTCGACCTATAACTGAAGGCAATAACCATACTTCCCATGACATACTTCCCACGACCATCTCACCAAGTTTTATGGTGAGGAAAGACGAAAACATGTGAGAATAGACCTTGCAAACTGTGACCCATTGTGCACATGCTACTTGTCCTTACTGTCTGCCCCCCTTTCTACAATGTTTATTTTGATTAATATCAGCACCATCATGTATTCTTTGGCTTTGTCTCTTCCATCTAATCACCCCTTAACTTGATTCCCCTTCACAGCACAATTTTATAAAAACTTAACTGTATTTGATCTCTACTTCCTCATCTCTCATTTAATTTCCAATCCTTTCCAAGCCACCTTCCATCTCCACTCCTTCCCTTATATTTTTCCCCTAACTCTCTCCTTCTCCTTTTCTGTCTTCTTTTATTCCCTCTTTTATTTTTCATATTACCTTACTAGGTGCTTGCTTTTGTTCTGCTTGATTTTTTGTTTTTGGTTTGTTTTTGGGTTTTTTTTTTTTACCATCTACATTCAAGGGAGTCAAATGCATAGCTTCTATTCTGAGTTCCAGACACGTGTATCCTACTGCCTATTGGACCTCTCCACTTAGATGTTCCACACTTGTATCAAACAGTACAGTCAAAATGGAAATCTTTTTGTCTCCCCACAAACTATTTCCTCCCCTTGCATTGTCCATCTCAGCACATATTCTGGCCATCTATCCTGTAGCAAGGTCAGAAACCCAGGGATAATCCTTGATTTAATGCTTTCCCCCTTCCTTAGTATCCAGTTCATTAACAAATCCTATCAATCTGAAAAAATGTAATTTACTCCCTACTCTTTTCCTTATCCCCTGACAGCGTTCTCATTTAATTTGCCATCTTTCATCTAGACCACAAAAGCCTTTTAACTGGTCTCTGTGGTCTGAATCTTGGCCGCTTCATACACCATTCTCTTTACTATAGCCAAATAATCCATTTAAACAGGTAAATTATACTGGGCTTGTCTCAAGACCTTCGTGGAATTACCATTGCACTGAGGATGAAATCCACACTCCTCACTCTGGTTTACAAGTCTCTGCATGGTCTGGCCCCTGTTCACTATTCAGCTTTATCCCCTCTCACCTCTCCCTTCATTATGTCCCAGTCATAGACTCCTACCAGATGCCAAAGCTCCTGGAGCTCTTTCGAAGTCAGTGATGCCCCTTGATCCTGCCCCTAAATTGTCTCCCATGCTGCTTTTCTCCTCTCAATGACTTTTGTCTTCCCAGATTCATATCACTGGCCTGTGTCACTATAATGACTACCCCTTTAAATAAATTAAAGATGACATAAATTCCATGCTCATGGGTTAGAAGAACTAATATTACTAAAATGTCAACACTATCCAAAACACAACGCAATCTACAGATTCAATGCAATCGAGGTATCACAATCCTAGATTTCAAGATATTCTACAAAGCTGTAGTAACCAAAACAATATGATACTGGCACAAAAATAGACACATAGATCTGTAGAATCAAATAGCTCTCCCCTGGCAAGGGAGACAAAAGCAAATTAAACCACTGGGACCACACCAAAATGAAAAGCTTTTGCACAGTGAAGGAAACTATCAACAGAAAAAGGCAAGCTACTGAATGGGAGAATGTATTCAACACCAAAAAAAGCAATCTTATTAAAACATGAACAGAGGACCTGAATAGACATTTTTCCAATGATCAACAGACACGATTGGTGATGTTGAACATCTTTTCACCAGAGAAATGTGAATAAAAACCAGGATGATTTGAATCTCCCTGATGGCTAATGAATCTTGGAACACTGAAAAAATAAAATTATAAAATAAAATAAAAAAACAGGATGAGCTACCCCTTTATACCTGTCATAGTGGCTAAAATTAAGAAGAAACACACAAATATTGGTGAGAATGTGGAGAAAAAAAAGGAAACTTTGTGCTGTTGCTTAGAATGCAAGTTGGTGCAGCCACTCTGGAAAACTGTGGAAGTTCCTCAAAAAATTAGAATTACCATAAAACCCAGTAACTCCACTACTGGATATTCACTGGAAGAAAATGAAAACACTAATCCAAAGAGATATGCAGCCCTAGTTTATTGCAGGATTATTTACAGTAGCCAAGAAGACATGGAAGCAACCCAAATGTCCATCCATAGATGAATAGATAAAGAAGATGTGGTATGTACACATATACCGCACGATATATGGAATATTTCTCAGCCATAAATAATGATATCTTGCCATTTTTATTTTAATAACATGAATGGACCTAGAAAGTATAATGCTAAGTGAAATAAGTCTGAAAGACATATATCATCTGATTTCACTCATATGTGGAATTTAAGAAACAAAACAAACAAAAAGTCTTAAAGGCAGAGAACAGACTGGTTGCCAGAAGGTAGGTGGGTACGGAGATGGGAAGAGTAAAGGGGATTAGGAGTACACTTATGAGTGCTGAGTAATGTATAGAATTATTGAATCATTCTGCTGTAGACCTGAAACTAAAATAACACCATATTAATTATATCTGAATAAAAAACCTCTTCAGTCTTCTACCCCTACTCAATCTACCACTACAATGTGACAGACCACATGTTCTATCCCTACTGAAAACTGCTTATAAGAACTTACTGTTATAAGGAAAATTAAAAACTACTCAACGTGCTTATTAATTTGTTCCTGCCTAAATTACTAACCTCACTTCTTCACCATTCCCCAAAACATTCATCCTGGTTTCAGCCACATTGGATTATTTGTCACTTACTGAAAAGCATGCTTATAGCTCATACTATTTATCTGGAATGCTTTCCTCTGCCCTTTTCCATACCTGGCCAAGATCCTGTCACCTTCTTAGTGAAGTCTTCTCAGACTCCTTCAGGCAGATTTTTCTGTGTTTTCAATGAGGACTTATTAATACCCTGAATTAAATAACATAAGGAGAGTATGATCCTTGTTGCCAGTGCAAATGTCTGTCCATTTGAGTGCGTACTGCTAATACAAGGGCTGTGACTTATTTCTATATTCACAGACTCTATTGAACATTATTGATGATCAATAAGTGCTATCTAAATAAATGTATGAATGACTCTCTGGAGAAAGTTTCCCCTCTCCTGCTGGTGTATTATATATTACCATCTAATTCAAATTGAAATTTACTGAGTATCACCCAGTTTTGAGCACATCCACAGATAGAAATTCTGTGAAATCCTCATCAATTTTAGTTATGTAGATCAGATTTCAAACAGGTCCCTCCTCTTCCCTGAGTGCCCCTGTCTCTTACTTTCTGTATGCTCCTATTGCCCATATCTGGCCCTCGGGTGTATTTGCCCATATACCTCATTCTCACAGCTTGCCTATTCTGTTTAAATGCCTTAATTCATCAAGCTTCCTTCTTTCCAAGTTTAAATGAAATCTAGCTCTAATTCCGTTCACAATCCAACCATGCTTATCCAGTCTCCTCCGACCCCAGCACTCTTAACCTGCTTGGTATGAGTGTTTTATCCAGTCCTTACATGTCATTGTACTATGCCTCCTGTTTGCATAATCAAGACATCAGCAAATGACAAAAGGAAGTCCGGGTCACTTGTTTCTTTGTCTCCCCCAAAAGTGCATGTGGCTCTGTACCTAAAATATTCAGTCAGTATTATAAACTGGCTACCCCTTTAACTTGAGAGGACTTTAGAAAAGAAAGATGTAATTGGGAAACTGAGTCCCCAAATGGTCATGGAGGAAGTAAGTAGCAGAGCTAGGACTAGATTCCACAACTTCTGACCCTCATGCCAGAATTCTGTTTACAGGACCATGCTGCAATGATACAGCTAGTTGTTGCTAATGCCTTTATAAGCAAGTATAACTGACCTGGTCCTTCCATCTACCTATTTCAGATTTTTCCTTTTTGTCCCAGGACTATCACACCATCTCTGACTGTGGTGAGGCCAGAATTTGAAGTAGGAGGAAAGCAAGTGGGACTAATAAGGGATTAACTAACCTGGTATGGGTTATTTAGTTAAGGCTTTCTTTTTACTTTTTTATATATATTTTTAAATTTATTTATTTGTCAGAGAGAGAGAGGGAGAGAGAGCGAGCGAGTGAGCACAGGCAGACAGAGTGGCAGGCAGAGGCAGAGGGAGAAGTAGGCTCCCTGCCGAGCAAGGAGCCCGATGTGGGGACTCGATCCCAGGACGCTGGGATCATGACCTGAGCCGAAGGCAGCCACTTAACCAACTGAGCCACCCAGGCGTCCCTAGTTAAGGCTTTCTTGAAGTGGTCCCTAATGCACCATACAGAAGAAGCACAGCCCTGGGAAGCAGAAAAGGATTTCTTCAAATGGCGACATGGGAGGATCTGAAATTTGTAGAAGATAAAGCCTTCAGGAGGATAGAAAGCAGGTCCTCTGTTTGATAGACAGGCATACAGGATGAGAATGCTAGAAGATAAGAGAATCAGGAGGTGAGATAATGCCCAAGACAAGGATAAATTGTTTGGGCATGAGAGGTACTAAGGAAGGGACTCTGCCCGTGCACTCCAAACCTCACCTTCCCATACATACTAACCTAGTCTTTTCCCCTCAAACATTATACACACTTCTCCTAGTGGTTCTCCACTTAGCCTTTGGGTATTCCTTCTAGTCATTAACGTTTTCAGTCTGATTTCTGCCATTATCCTGGTTATTCTAATTTTCTCTGTCAACCTAGCTCACATGGCTGCTTTCCTTGACTTATGTCCTCCAGGTACCCTGTTCCAGCCCTCTAGAAGCCAGCTGACCTAGCATAAGTGCTCCTCCTTTGTCTGCTTGCTCCTCACCCCATTCGCACTACCTCCCTGACTATGCTTTGTGTACGCCTGGTCTTCCCTACCACCAATAACATGGTGTGCTCTCACCCCCCAGTTGGAGGCTCAGTTCATTTTCTGCTGGTTTTAGGAAAACCTGATACAGTTTTCCTTAGTGAGAGAAGGCTGGGAAAGAGAGAGTTGGAAAGGAGAGGCCTGGCTATATCCTCATAATCACCTACTCTTTTCCCAAAAGAAAAGAAACAGCAGGCCCAATCCCTGAGGAACATCCTGAAAGGGACCCAAGATGGGCCTGGTGTCTTCCCTGGAGGTCACTCTAGAGACTTCTGTCCCAGTCTCTGATCTTCAGGGGTTCCTGCTCTTGGCTTCCTACTGACCCTACTGTCTTACCACTCTGTGGCATTCAGTGCCTCCCTTGAGGCACAGTGTAGTCTGCCTTCACAATCACTGGACCTCTTTCCACCCTCACCTTCCTGCCCTGCAGTGCCTACTGAGAAGTAGAGCCGCCTCAGAATATGCAAATGGATGCCTGCTGTGTGTACTTGGATTGTGACTTAGAAAGCTGGGGTTCACTTTTAACTAGGTCAAGGTTATCTGGTTTTTTTTTATTTGGTTTGGAGTTTTGAGGTTTTGTTTCATTTTGTGGACAGAACTGTGAGTTGAGGTTATGAGTGGGAGATTAGGTTTAAAGCCCAATTTGTGACCTTGATGAGGCACTTAACTTCTGTTTCTTGGATTGTTTCTTTATCCAACATATGGGGACAATTATCCTAGTCCTGCCTACCTCTCACAATTTGGGATCCAGTGAGATCACTGAGCTATACTCATCCATGTTTTTATTACTCAGTTAACTATCAACCATTAATAAAAATACCAAAAGGAATGCTTTCCTCCTATGACTGGTGTCAGCATCTACTATTCTGCCATAGTCCTGAGAGGGGAATTTGGTTTTCACAGGGGCTTCTCTGTCATTTAACCTGATCTAATTCTCCATGAGACAGCCCAACAGCTCCTACTGAGACTATATACTTCTGGCTTCCCATCTCATCTGACAAAAACATCCCAATTCTATATTAGATATTCTGAGTCTTGTCCTTCAGGAACAAGCACTGAATTGTCTTCACCTAGAGTCTTCAGAACACATTGATTTTAGGCAAGCCTTCTACACAGAGCTTGTGTTGAAGTCTGAGTTAAACTGCAGAGACAGAGACAGGTGGTGATCCTGATTTGAGGTTCACAAGCTCATTTGGGAGCAGTCAGAGAGGAAGTACCCAGGTTGAATTAGGGAAAGATCATGGTAGTTTTATGTTCAATATTTTATGAGGAACTACCTACCATCCCATTTTCTACACCAGCTGTACAATTTTGCATTCCCATCAACAAGGTACAGGGTTCCTATTTCAACACCTCATTAACACTTAGTATTGTCTGTTTTTTTATAATAACCATTCTAATGGATATGAAGTAGTACTTCATGGTGTTTTTATTTGCTTTCCCCTAATGATTAGTGAGGTTGAGGATCTTTTCTTGAGCTAATTGGCCATTTGTATATCTTCTTTGGAGAAATATCTGTTCAAGTCCTGTGCCCTTCAGATCACTACATTTGTATCTTTAGGGTAAATACCCAGTAGTGCGATTGCTGGGTCATAGGGTAGTTCTATTTTCAACTTTTTGAGGAACCTCCATACTGTTTTCCAGAGTGGCTGCACCAGCTTGCATTCCCACCAACAATGTAGGAGGGTTTGCCTTTCTCCACATCCTTGCCAACACCTGTTGTTTCTTGTGTGGTTAATTTTAGCCATTCTGAGGTGTGAGGTGATATCTTTGTAGTTTTGATTTGCATTTGCAAGAATCTTTTCTAGTCTTTGCATCTCTAAGACAATATCAGAAAAAATTGAGTCATCAGTAGGTTTGTTGACTTATTATCTGAAATCAAGCTTCATGTCTGCCTGCCCTACATTTAATTAGAATTCCATCTGTTCATTCAACAGTGTTTTCTCTATAGCCTACATCATTACTATCTTCTTTTGAGTACTATCAGAGACTAATTTACCCTGGTATCTGCCTTCACAAAACCCACTGTGTAGGAAGATGACTGAAAGATAATAATGTAATGATCATAACAACAATAATCAGTGAAGATTTTCCATGTCACATGAACTGTATTAAACATCTTATATATACTATCTCATGATAACCCTACCCATTTTTACAGATAGGGAACAAGAGGCTAAGAGCTGTTATTTGACTAAGGTTACACCAAAAAAATTTAAAGTGACAGTATCACACACAATAGCATTTGATAAAGTGTTGTGAGGATGAAAGGTAAGAAAGGATACTCACTACAGCTCAGATTATCTTTGATTTGCATTTTCCTGATTAGTGATGATGAGCATATTTCCATGTGTCTGGCCATCTATATTTCTTCTTTAGAAAAATACCTACTCAGTTTCTTTGCCCATTTTTAATTGGACTTTTTTGGTGTTGTATAATTTCTTCATATATTTTGGAAATTAAGCCCCTTTTAAAATTTTATTATGTTAGTCATTAGTTTTTGATGTAGTGCTCCATGATTCATTATTTGTATATTATTGGATATGTCATATTGCAAATATCTTCTCCTATTTAGTAGGTTGCTTTTTGTTTTTATAATGATTTCTTTCACTGTGCAAAAGTTTATTTTGAGGTAGTCTCAATATTATTTTTGCTTTTGTTTCCCTTGTCTTAGGAGACTTATCTCCTTGGACATTGACACTTGATGTCAAAGAAATTACTGCCTGTGTTCTCTTCTAGGATTTTTATGGTTTCAAGTCTCAGATTTAGGTCTTTAAAACATTTTGAGTTTTTTTGTGTGTCTGGTGTTAGAAAGCAATCCAGTTTCATTCCTTTGCATGTTGCTGTCCAGTTTTTCCAGCACCATTTATTGAAGAGACTGTCTTTTCCCCCATTGTACATTCTTGTCTCCTTTGTAGATTAATTGGTCATGTAGGCAAGAGTTCATTTCTGGGTTCTCTGTTCTATTGGGTTGGGATGAGGGGACGGGCAAAATGAGTGAAGGGGAGTGGGAGATTCAGGCTTAAATAAGTCACAGGAATAAAACAAAGCATAGGGAATATAGTCAATGATATTGTAATAGTGTTGTATGGTGACAGATGGTAGCTACACTTGTGTTGAGCATAGCACAATGTATAGAGATGTTGAAATACTATGTTGCACACCTGAAATTAATGTAACGTTGTGTGTCAGCTATAGTCAAATAAAATTTTTAAATGTTAACTTTGAACTGGGCTTCACTGGTTGCCAGAAAATGCCTATTATCCTTTGTGTGCCATGTTTTACACCTGCTGTCTTCTCTCCTTCATGTGCACCTTCCTCCAAGCCTACCTTCTATTTCTGAATATTTGACTAAGTTTTATAGCACTAACTGCTTTTCTGCTGAATGAGCCTGTGTCTTTTTTTATATCTATAGGCCTCATTAAATTATAACTAATTTTTATGTCTGCCCATCCCAAACCAGACTATGAACAAAAAGGTGTGATCCTTCAACCTTATGCCCTCACATCTAGCATAATTCTTTCCATATAGTAGATGCTCAGTCAATGATCATTGTGTTAGATAATGAAATAATTTTTTAACCAAGTGCTTGGCCCAGACCAGGCAAAATAAGTGCCTTGCATATGTCATCTCATTTAATATTCATTGCCTCCCCATTTTGCAGTGAAAACTGACAGAGAAGCTAAGTAGTTTAATCAAAAGAAACATTGAGAAGTAAATATCTAGGACACATGGAAGGGGCCAGGAGAAAAAGCGAAATTTCTTAAACTGTGTTCCTTTGCCAGAAAGCCTTTAGTATTATTTGTGTGCAGGTGTCTGTCCACCCCTTTCCTACCTACTCCAAGCTTTCAGGATAAATATGTATTACCCTATTTTCCCCCCTCCCTTAGCCAAATATCCTAGCTTCAATTTTCCACCTCTTTCTGAATCCCAAAGATCTCTTTAATGTCTTCATCCCCAGGGAATTTTTACTCTCCGTTGGGGCCTTAATAGGATAAATATTCCAGCCTTTTTGCCCCCCACACACTAATCCCTACAGGACCTGAGACTTAACTACCACTCCCTGCCCCAGACTTGGTAAGTCTGTCTGTGTATTCAACCCCATAATATGCACACTAATAGCAGGCCAAAGACCTGGCTGCACTAAGATCATTTTCTCACTGAGGTGGTCTTTGCTTCAGATAAAAGGGACTTACAAATAAATCACACTTCTTGATCACTGCTATGCACCATGTAGTGCTCTTCAGATGAATGTCCCCTATCAGGACTCCTCACAGTAAACTCTGAAGTAGGAATGAACCTCTCCAGGTCGCAGATGAGGAAGCAGTTTGACAAAGGTTGGGTGACTTGATTGTGACCACACAGTTGGTGAGTTAGGAGAGCTGAGATTTGCATTGAGCAATGGATGTTATATGCAAACAATGAGTCATGAAACACTACATCAAAAACTGATGATGTACTGTGTGGTGACTAACAAAACATAATTTAAAAAGGAGAGCTGAGATTTGAAGTGGGCTGCTCTTACTCTTCCACTAATAAAAATTGCATCCTTGGCAAGTAGCCTTCCAGATACTCATAAGCACTTCCAGCAATGAATAACTTATTCCTTTCCTCATGAGGCAGCTTTGTTGCTGTACTTGAGCTCCTGTTCTAACATATTTTAGGTAAAGCCTTTTTTAATACAAAATGCTAAGGCAATTCAGAACAATGGGAGGGACAGAAAGTAGAATTATTCTGGGTGAGTTATATGGAAGGGGCTGAGAGTCTCTCCTTGCCATGCCTCTGGAGATAGATGAATCAGAAGAAAATTACAGTATAGCAGAAGGGCATTCACAGGTAGAGAGAAAAAGTTGTAAGGGTCACTAGCCACTCATCTCCAACATGGAGAAGGTTTGGGAGCCATGCCACTCACCTCCCAGCCCACAGCCTAGGTATCATTGAATCAGAAAAGGCAAAAGATCCTTTGAATGCTGGCAATGGTAACCCATCTCCTGCCTTATGTCATTTCCCAGTGCCCTACAATCTTATCCTGGACATTTTTTATGTGATCTAATTCAAATATTATTGAAGACAGGAAGTGATGACCCCCAAGACTTTCACCTTGATCTCTCTTAGAATCCGGGCACACTGTGTTCAACATATGCTTTTCTAACTTCATTTTCTCTATTTGTGCAAATGGGTCTGAGGCAAAGGGAGCATGCAGTCATTGTGCTATGTAACTTCAAAGAGAGAGTGAACATTCTTTGAGAGGCAATTCGGGCTGAGGGAACTGAGTCAATTATTACAAGACTGAGTGGAAGAAGGAAAAAGGGGGAAAGCAAGGCTGTCCCATTTATGTCTGGATTATTCAGCTCTCAATTTTCTCCCCACCAAAGAAAAGGCCTTGAAGTATGGACATTCCAAAACAGTGTCTTAACTAAATGTATGTACCTGTGTCTTCTGAGTACAGCCTTGTTCATGCATTTTATTCAGCAACATATATGGACACACAGTTATATGCTGAACTAAGCACATAATGTGCTCATTCATAGATCAGAACAGGTTTACATATACCATTTTACAAGGACCGCCCACCCAGATTGTTCTGTCCCTGACCCTTCAGCCACCACCAAAACTGAAATACCCTCTGGATATACTTGATCCCAAGCTGAAGACAGAAATTCAGGGAGGGAAAATAGCACAGAAGAAAAAAATAGGAAACACATGGAAGAAGGGATGATGAGACCTAAAGGGACAAGATGATTGTCTCAATATCACAATGAAAGCCACAGTTGGCACTGGGTTGGCATACTGGTCCAGGGTTCCTTCACCCAGACCACATTAGAAGAGCTTACTTTCTCTTCTTGCCTCTTTTTTTCTGGGTATGGATAGCTTATATAAGAGATTGTAAAGAGTATTGCAGCTAAATGTTGGGGATATAAATGGGCTATCTCCAGAGGTTTCAGTTAGTTCCACTCTGTCCCAACTAGCAACCAGAACACAGTCAAATCCCATTATATTAGAAATCAATGTGAGAAAGATACTCTTTCTCTCTCCTATGTCTATTCCTAGTTCTTGTTCTCGGTTTTCCTTTTCATACTCCTGTCCCTCTATTGTCCCCTTCCTGACTTTATTATTTAATCAAATTCTTTCTCAAATTCTCAGTTACTGGCTGACTAGTGGATAAGAGAGTAATGAGAAGGTACACGTAGGTAAGGGAAGATCAGGGGACATAGAAAGTGTGGACAATAGGCAAAGACACACAGTGGACATAGTTAACATTTGCTTACAGTTAACAGTTGTGTCCCCAGTGATTAAAAGTCACTTATACCGTCTTTATGTACCTTTGAATTTCATGAGACTATGTTTTCATCCTTCAATAACTTTATAAGATCACATATTATGGCCAAATTAGCCTGACCTCTGCCACTGACCAATTCTGCATGATCTCACTGTTTCTACCAGTATCCATACAGACACCTACAACAAGCACAGGATCCTAGTACTAACATGAGCCAGGCAATGTTATGGCTTTAGCAGGCTGTAAGAGACGCAGGCCCTCACCATATGGTGATTGTTCTGGGTCAGAAAGCAGGTTCTGAGCCTCATCCATGAGTAACCATGGGCTCAGTGCCCTGGAAAACCCATGAATATGCCCCACTTTCCTTTCTATTACTTCTCATCCTGATCTTCCCATCTTGAAAAGTAACTACATTTGAGTCTTCCATCCAATCTGCCTGGCCGTTCATTACGTCACCCTTTTATTGTCACACAGGCAGATGGATCAGAAAGAAATGAGCATTTAGACAGAATAGGATTCACAGGGAGACGGAAGACTGGTAAGATGCTCTAGTCACTTACCTTCACCATGGAGTGAGTTCTATAGCCATGCCACTTGCCCTGCAGCCCCAGCCTAGACATCATTGAATCAGACACAAGTGAAAAGGACACCTTTGATCCCTAGTAATGATAACTTCACCTCGTGCCTTGCATCACTTCCCAATGCTCTACAACCTTCTTATCCTGGATATTTCTCATGAGATCTAACTCAAATATTTTCTGCTGCCCACTTCATTTCAGTCACAGAATAAGAATGAATCCCAGTGGCTTCATCTCTCAGGGCTTCCTGGGGCTCAGAGCTGGGTAGTAAGGTCTTCTCTACCTACCCTACCTGGACCTAACCATGCAGGTCACAAACCACAGCCATCAGAACCCAAATTCTTTTCTGCTCATGGGAATTCCTGGCCTGGAGGCATCCCACTTTTGGATTGCATTTCCCTTCTGCTCCATGTATGCTCTGGCAGTGCTTGGCAACATGGCAGTGCTACTGGTGGTACGATCAGAGCCTGCCCTGCACCAGCCCATGTACCTGTTCCTTAGCGTGTTGTCCATCATTGACCTGGTACTCTGCACTTCTACTGTGCCCAAGCTCCTTGCACTTTTTTGGACAAATGCTACTGAGATCAACTTTGGGGCCTGTGCTACCCAGATGTTCTTTATCCATGGCTTTTCAGCTGTCGAATCTGGTATCCTGCTATCAATGGCCTTTGACCGCTACTTGGCCATCTGCCGGCCACTGCACTATGGGTCATTGTTGCCCCCAGAGGCTGTGGGCAAGCTGGCAGCTGCTGCCATATTTCGTGGCTTGGGGCTCATGACCCCACTCACCTACTTACTGGCAAGGCTGAGCTACTGTAGCCGAGTGGTGGCCCATTCCTACTGTGAGCACATGGCTGTGGTGAAGCTGGCTTGTGGGGGAACACGGCCAAACAACATCTATGGCATCACTGCTGCCACGCTGGTGGTAGGCACAGACTCCATTTGCATCGCTGTCTCCTATACACTCATTATCCGGTCTGTGTTAGGCCTTTCCTCCAAAGAGGCAAGGGCTAAGACATTTGGCACGTGTGGCTCCCACCTTGGTGTCATCCTTCTCTTCTATACACCAGGACTCTTTTCATTCTACACACAGCGCTTTGGCCAGCATGTACCCCGGCACATCCACATCCTCCTGGCTGACCTCTACCTTGTTGTACCACCCATGCTCAACCCCATCATCTATGGCATGAAGACCAAACAGATCCGGGATGGAGCCCTCCGACTGATGAAGCGGGGCATTGTTCACTCTTAAGTCTTCAACCCCACCCTGGAACTGTCTTCTTCCTTTAGGCCTTGAGCAATTCTTGGAGGAGGCCACTGAGAGGATGTAACCACCAGTTAACCTGTGAGTTGGCTGAGGGCAGTTAGGCAATCCTTATCCACTCTTCTGTCCCTGGAACATACATTCTTCCCACCATTCCCACATTGAGAGCTGTTCCAGGTAAACAGCCTTGAGAGAGTAAAGTATTATTGGGCCCATCTGGACAGTATATCTGACTGAACCCCGTTAAGGCCTCTATATAAACTTTTAAGATTTGGCAGATGAGGAAAAAAAAAGATTTTGCAGATAGGTACTTATCTTGTAGCCACCAAGACAAATCTCATAAGGAAGTCCCTTGCTTATTAAACCTGCCACCTACCCATCTTGAGCGGCCTGCCTCTTTCCTTCATCTCTTTTTTTTTTTTTTGGCAAAATTAGGAAAATGGCATTTAATACTAGGATAGTATCTTTTGGAAGCATATGTCACAATTTAACGTATTCCTATCTTCGAATATTTATGTGTTTTTCAATTTTTGAAATTATAAGGGTTTTTTATTTCATTTCTTTTCAGCGTAACAGAATCCATAGTTTTACACCACACCCAGTGCTCCATGCAATGCGTGCCCTCCCTAATACCCACGACCTGGCTCCCCCAACCTTCCACCCCCCGCCCCTTCAAAACCCTCAGGTTGTTTTTCAGAGTCCATAGTCTCTCATGGTTCATCTCCCCCCCAATTTCCCTTTTGTTCTTTGTGTATGGGAGCCAGTTTGTGAACCAACAGCAATGATCAAGAGACCAGTAGTTTCCAGCATGGTGGAGAGAGAAAAACACATACCCAGTGGTATCCTTACTTTGATAAGGAGATATAGCATAAGTCTGCGTGAAGAATCATCAGATATTTCCCACTTGTGATGTAGATATGGTTACAAAGCCTAGGGATCCCCTGTCTATTGGAAAACATGGTCACCAAGCTGATGATGGCCTCCCAGGGAATTCTACACTGCTCTTCTAACATGGCTCCTACCTTCTAGGAGACCTTGATAAAATGAGAAAGATAGGACTGATGATCTGAAAAGGAAAAATAATCCTCATCCATAGTCAGGTGTTTCTACTCTGGTATGGATACATGAATACCTCCCTCAGTGAACTCCAAGTTTGACAGGAGATATACATACACAGAGAGGAGAAGCAGAGAGATGGAGACAGAACACCCAGCAATGGACCATAGGGACAACTATGTCCATGGTACAGAGAAATAAGCAACAAGGTGTAATGTCAATCTAGAAAGGTGAAAATTTTCATCTCTTCAGTGAGCATTTAGTATGTTAAAAATCTAGGGGCATGGACTTGATTAGGTCAAAAATCCTGTGGAGACTCTTCACTGTTAGAGGAGAACTACATGTAGGGAGACAACAGTGAAACAAATTAGTTTAATTAGCCAATTAAACAAGTATGTTTAGGATAAGCACAGGGACCATGGGTATTGAGTAAGGACACCTAAATTGCTCAGAGAAAAGAGATCCTAGTACCCACCTCTTTCATTCCACGTCTATACAGATAGGAAAGCCTGCTTTCTCAGAAGCCTTCAACAATGCCTGGGTGTAAGGTGTGGGAACAAAGTCTCAGGCTAGATGATATCAAGTCTGTTCTCTGGGAGTGGCCATGTGGAGCTGCCACCAAGCCTCAAACATCCAGGGAAAAGACCAGTCCCCTTCATTGGAAAGAAAATCGAGAAAGCAGTCCAGTTTGACCTCCAGAGCAGGTTTTAGAATTGAGAGTGATGGCCTATGATTAGGAGGCCCATTAGGATCCAGAGTTCAGAGTCTCTGGTTTTGACATCCCTGCTCAGAATCCACATGCAGATTGGTAGGGAGTTAATAGGTATTTGGCTCCCAGGCAAAGCATTCTAATAAGTTAGGGAAGAGCTTGCACAGAAGGCCACTCGCAGGCTCAGGAAGACCTAGGTCTTCAGAACTTCCTCCAGTTACAGCAATGGATTAGCTAACACTCTGCACTGCCTCACAAGAATATGCATCATCATCTTATAGTCTCATAACCACCTGATGAGGGCACATAATTACCCATACTTTACAGAGCCAGAGGCAGAAGATTAAGAAGGTAATAACTTGCCCAAGAAATCAGTAAATATCAGAGCCAGAATACATATCTTTTTAGTTCTAAATTCTGTGTTGTTTACTCCTTACCCAGTAATTTCCTATAAATCTAGACCCTGGAACCAAAAATCTAATAATATTTAATCTAGGAATGAGGGGATAATTATTTCCTAATATTACTGACCCTTCTGAGAATATGCAACATGCCAAACACTTTTCTAAGGTTTGGAAATATGATGATGATTCAGAAAGATAAATCCCCAGTGACAACTTGAATAGGCAACCTCAGCAAAATCTCCCCACCCATGAACTCTCAATGACTCCTATGTTATGATAATAATTCTTCCTTCACTCTAGGGCTCAAAATTAGTAGCTTTAATTTGCCCACAAACAGCCCAGATTGCCAGGCAACTAGAGACCTCAGACTGGCCAATAAATTCTAGTCTCCAGGATATTTAATTCAAATTATGGGGGAAATCAAGAAAACCAGCTATACACTACTTGGGACTATTGATTACAGTTTATTTATTTTTCTAAAACTATTTTTAATGAGGTATAATTTACCTAAAATAAAATGCATATGTTAAAATATATAGATGATATCTGACAAATGTGTGCATCAGAATAACCACCTTAATCAAGATACAGAATATTTTTATAATCCCAGAAAGTTCCCTTGTGCTCTTTCCAGGTAAAACCCTTAGGGTTCTCCCACTGAGAAAACCACTATTTTATTTTGATTACCTTGGATCAAACTTAACTGTTCTAGAAGTTCATATAACTGGAATAATGTAATATATATGTGTCCAACTTCCTTGGCTCAACATGTTTTTTAGATTCATTCATATTTTGTGCATGAGCTGTGAATTCCTTTTTATTTACTAATATTTCATTGCATGAATATACTGAGTTTAACTATTTGGGGACACTTGATTTGCCTCCTTTTTTTAACTATTATAAAAAAAACTGCTGTGATTATTTCTTACACTAAAAGTAGAATTTCTGGGTTATAAGGTAAACATATGTTTAATAGAACCTGCCGAATTGTTTTCCAAAGTAATTGTACCATTTTATACTCTCGCCAGTGTTGTAAGACACTTCTCAGTTGTTCTACATCCTGATCAACTCTTAAAACTACCATTCTTTTTTTATTTTAACCATTCCAATATGTGTAAAATGGTAATTTGTGGGTTTCATTTGCATTTTTCTGATGACTGACATTGAGCAACTTTTTATGCACTTAATGTTTGTGCATACACTTTCTATAAAATGTCAATGCCTGGTGCAACTGCTGTGGGAAACAGCGTGGAGGTTCCTCAAAAAGTTGAAAATAGAACTACCCTATGACCCAGCAATTGCACTACTGGGTATTTACCCTAAAGATACAAACGTAGTGATCCGAAGGGGCATGTGCACCCGAATGTTTATAGCAGCAATGTCTACAATAACCAAACTATGGAAAGAACCTAGATGTCCATCAACAGATGAATGGATAAAGAAGATGTGGTATATATACACAATGGAATACTATGCAGCCATCAAAAGAAATGAAATCTTGCCATTTGCAACGACGTGGATGGAACTAGAGGGTATCATGCTTGGTGAAATAAGTCAATCAGAGAAAGACAACTATCATATGATATCCCTGATATGAGGAAGTGGAG
>PISX010029258.1:0-20283 GCA_004024625.1 Mellivora capensis | reverse complement strand
CAAAGCAGGAAAAAATATACAGTGGAAAAAAGACAGTCTCTTCAATAAATGGTGCTGGGAAAATTGGACAGCTATATGTAGAAGAATGAAACTCGACCATTCTCTTACACCGTACACAAAGATAAACTCGAAATGGATAAAGGACCTCAATGTGAGACAGGAATCCATCAGAATCCTAGAGGAGAGCATAGGCAGTAACCTCTTTGATATCAGCCACAGCAACTTCTTTCAAGATATGTCTCCAAAGGCAAAGGAAACAAAAGCAAAAATGAACTTTTGGGACTTCATCAAGATCAAAAGCTTCTGCACAGCAAAGGAAACAGTCAACAAAACAAAGACGCAACCCACGGGATGGGAGAAGATATTTGCAAATGACAGTACAGACAAAAGATTGATATCCAGGATCTATAAAGAACTTCTCAAACTCAACATACGCAAAATAGATAATCATATAAAAAAATGGGCAGAAGATATGAACAGACACTTCTCCAATGAAGACATACAAATGACTATCAGACACATAAAAAAATGTTCATCACTAGCCATCAGGGAGATTCAAATTAAAACCACATTGAGATACCACCTCACACCAGCTAGAATGGCCAAAATCAGCAAGACAGGAAACAACGTGTGTTGGAGAGGATGTGGAGAAAGGGGAACCCTCTACACTGTTGGTGGGAATGCAAGTTGGTGCAGCCACTTTGGAGAACAGTGTGGAGATTCCTCAAGAAGTTAAAAATAGAGCTTCCTTATGACCCTGCAATTGCGCTACTGGGTATTTACCCCAAAGATACAGATGTGGTGAAACGAAGGGCTATCTGTACCCCAATGTTTATAGCAGCAATGGCCACGGTCGCCAAACTGTGGAAAGAACCAAGATGCCCTTCCACGGACGAATGGATAAGGAGGATGTGGTCCATATACACTATGGAGTATTACGCCTTCATCAGAAAGGATGAATACCCAACTTTTGTAGCAACATGGACGGGACTGGAATAGATTATGCTGAGTGAAATAAGTCAAGCAGAGAGAGTCAATTATCATATGGTTTCACTTATTTGTGGAGCATAACAAATAACACGGAGGACATGGGAAGATGGAGAGAAGGGAGTTGAGGGAAATTGGGGGGGAGATGAACCATGAGAGACTATGGACTCTGAAAACAACCTGAGGGTTTTGAAGGGGTGGGGGGTGGGAGGTTGGGGGAGCCAGGTGGTGGGTATTATGGAGGGCACGCATTGCATGGAGCACTGGGTGTGTTGTAAAACTATGAATTCTGTTACGCTGAAAAGATATGAAATAAAAAAAAGTAAAAAAAAAAAGAAGACGTGGTATATATTTATACAATACTACGCAGCCATCAAAAGAAATGAAATCTTGCCATTTGTGACGACGTGGATGGAACTAGAGGGTATCATGCTTAGTGAAATAAGTCAATCAGAGAAAGACAACTATCATATGATCTCCCTGACATGAGGAAGAGGAGATGCAACATGGGGGGTTTTGGGGGTAGGAAAAGAATAAATGAAACAAGATGGGATTGGGAGGGAGACAAGCCATAAGTGACTCTTAATCTCACAAAACAAACTGAGGGTTGCTGGGGCGAGGGGTGTCGAGAGAGGGGGGTGGGGTAATGGACATTGGGGAGGATATGTGCTATGGTGAGTGCTGTGAAGTGTGTAAACCTGGCGATTCACAGACCTGTACTCCTGGGGATAAAAATTCATATGTTTATTAAAAATTTAAAAAAATAAAAAAATTTTAAATTTTAAAATTTATTTGACAGAGAGAAGGAGAGAGAGAGAACGTGTGCACATGAGCAGGGGCAGAGGGAGAGGGAGAAGCAGGCTCCCCGCTGAGCAAGGAGCAAGGAGCCTGATGTGGGACTGGACCCCAGGACCCTGGGATCATGGCCTGAGCCAAAGGCAGCCGATTAACTGACTGAACCACCCAGGTGTCCCTATTTTTAATTTTTGAGGAAGTTCCCTACCACCTTCCACAGTGATGCACACATTTACATTCCCACAAACAGTGCATAAGAATTCCTTTTTCTCCACATTCTCACTAACACTTTTTACTTCTTATCTTTTTTACTTTCGTCATTCTGACAGGGGTGAAGTGATGTTTCATTGTGGTTTTGATTTGCATTTCCCTGATGATTAATGATGTTGAGCATCTTTTCATGCATCTGTTTTCCATCGAGATGTCTGCTTTGGAAAAATATCTCTCTAGGTCCTCTGCTTACTTTTTAATGATATTGTTTGTTGTTTTGATGTCAAGTGGTATGAGTTCTTTATATATTTTGGGTATTAATTCCTTATCAGATAGATTTTTTGCAAATATATTCTATTCAATAAGTTGTCTTTTTCTTTTGTTGCTCTTTCCTTTGCTGTGCAGAAACTTTTTATTTTGATGAAGTTCCAATAGTTTACTTTTGTTGTTGTTTTCCTTACCTCAGGAGACATATATAGAAAAATGTTGCTACAGTTGATGTCAGAGAAATTACTGCCTGTGCTTTCTTCTAGGAATTTTGTGTGTGCGGGTCTCACATTTAGATCTTTAACCCTTCTTAAGTTTACATTTGTGTACAAATACACATACATTCTTAGAATCAGCAATATATAGGCAACATAATAGAAACATGTACATAATAGAATCAGAGGCATTCCAGAATTTGTATCCACATATAAATATGAGACAAGATGCTCACCTTTACCAGTAAATCACAGGGATGCAAATTAAACAACAAAATAAGACACCATTTCACACCCATAAGCTTGGCAAAATTTTAAAAATTCTGAAAATACTAAGTTTTGCCCAAGGTGGGAGGAAGCAAGAAATTTCATGTATTGCTGGTGGGATTGTAAATTGCAACCACCACCTTGGAAAACGGTTTGATAATGTCTAGAAAAACTGAGTATATGCACATCCTAGAGAATATACTTTGCATTTCCAACTATATTCTTAATGAATGGTTCACATATAGTTACAAGGAAAGTTACATAAGGGTAGTTGTTAAGCAAAGTTATTAATGGCACCAATCTAGAAACAATCTATTTGTTTATCAGTGGGTTAAGTGGAGAAAGGAGGACATGTATTCATAGTAGTTAGAATGAATAAAATAGATCTATATGTATGGATATATTTTAATAATGTTGAGTAAAATAAGGTTACAGAGGAATTAATATAATGTATTATTTACATAAATTAGGAAAACAAACTACTTATATAAATTTATGGATTGATCTTGTAGCAGAATTATGTCTGTATAGACTGAAAGGTCCCACATGAAATTCATGATAGTGAGTACTTTGGGGGAAGAAGGATGAAGAATTAGAATAGGGAGGGGGACATAAGGGGTTTTGACTTATTTGCATATTTTTACATCTTTTTTTTTTTTTAGAAAAGTAAGGAAACTGGAAATAAGCTTGATTTGTTAATTATGGGTGCTTATTATAATAGTCATTGTATTTTTGTGTATTTCAACATTTTAACTTGCAAAAAGAAATCCTCGCCTCACCCCCATTTGCCATATGCCTTACCAGTGGTATTATTTGGTTTTAACACTGAAATCATTTGCTTGCTTAGAGAAAACAATAAATGGGGTGTGTTCATGAAACATTAATAAACCATTGTATAGTCATGTCTTAAACATTACTCTGTTGGTAAGTCATGACCAAAGGCCTTATCTTGACCAAAGAAGACAAGAGGAGGAAATTAAGGGATATTTTAACAAGTAAATGTATGATATCTGAGCAAAACATAATTCCAGATTAGCATGATAGCACAATACATTAGACCTGAAGAACATAAAGCCATAGCTGCAGTTTTCTTGATCTTCTGGGAAGAAAGGGCTCCTTTGGCATTGGAGTCAAAGCGAAGTTGAGTAGAAGCTCTCCACTCTGCCTCCCCAAGTACCAGGCAGATGGGGGACTTTTGGAGTATGGAAACCCTGCTGTAGCAGTCAGAGTTCAAGTATATCCAACAAACCACTTCAGTGATTTTGATTAGAAAAGGATTTGATGGGGGCGCCTGGGTGGCTCAGTCAGTTAAGCCACTGCCTTCGGCTCAGGTCATGATCCCAGGGTTCTGGGATCGAGTCCCACATTGGGCTCCTTGCTCAGAGGGGAGCCTGCTTCTCCCTCTGCCTCTGCCGGCCGCTCTGCCTGCTTGTGTGTTCTTTCTCTCTCTCTCTCAACAAATAAAGAAAGAAACTCTTAAAAAAAAGAAAAGGACTTGATGCAAGGAATTACTGCTTAAAGAATTTTTGCTAGTGCTAGAGGAGCTGGCTCTGGGCTGGGTCTCCGGAATGACTCCCAGAAAAATAGTGCAGAAGTGGCCTGGTAAGGGGATAATTACATCCGGCTGGCTCTGCATGCTGAGTGTCTTAATTCGGCCTTCTGGAAAGCAGAATCTGAGATTAAACTGGTGGTTTACTTGGAAGATTATTCCAGAAAACTAGGATGAGGAACCAGGGAGAGCAAAACAGAGAAGGGAAAGCCAGTAGTGTGCATTCGTGGGTAGGTTACCACTGTGGTCACCTGGGGTAATCCTCTGGGGACCCTAAAAGGAAATAAGTGGAATGTACCTTGGTATTATCCCTCCTAAGGCGAGAAGCTGGGGCATTTACTCATGGCATGTGTTCCCTATTGGTTGAGGGTGGGCCCCCAGGATGTGAACACCTTATAACTGGTGGGTTGCATCTTTATGGGCTGAGCAAATGTCCGTGACTTTGGATAAAGTGCTGAGGCAGGGAAACAGAGACATGCCATGGTGGGGGCTTGGTATGGGATAAGGACAACATGCACAAAACTGTCCACAAAAGTCATGCTAAACCCAGCTAGGCTGAGGGGATATGGCATGGGGCACACAAAATGGCTGCTACTACTACTTTGGGATATCAGTATCTCTTTCTCAACACTTGGTTCCAAACTCTTACTCTACCTAGATCTTCTACTGGTCTTGAGCTAGAGATCGGTAAGACACTGTTGCCACACTGGCTCAGAGCTGTGCCATCCCCTCTAGATCAGCACCAGCAAGACAATGCCTTCCCCACTGCCTTCTCTTTCCCCCAGGAACTCGGTTCTGGACTTGTGTCCTGAGTTGCCTCCAGAACCCTTGCTGCAAGGGAGTCTGAGAAATGTGCTTCTCAGATTTCCAGGTGCTGGAGTACCAGAAGTGACCTTAGAAAGTTGAGACAGAGGTTGAGTCAGTTGGGCTTATCATATCTGCTTCACATAGCTGACCTGAAGAGGCTTCCCTCCCAGTTCCCTTGCTTCATGACTTTGGTTGGGCAGCATTGTCTTTGAAGCTATTCCTGCACATCAGGCTCTTTTCCACGTCCAGCTCAATGAAAGAAGGAGAGAGCATCAACCTTCAGGGACTATACTGGTGACTTATTCAACAATTAGAGCCCCTCAGTTTGTTCTCTCAGCTCTTATCACAATTGCAATTACATAATAATTTAAAAAAATATTGACTTACTATCTCTGTGTTAGACCAGAGGTCTATGCAGGCAGAAACCATGCCCCTGACTTGTTCACTCTTGTTCCTAGTGCCTAGCACACACCTGGCACTGACATGTATGCACTCAATACATATTATTTGTACACATGAACAGAAAAAAATGAACACTAGGGTTGATGTTTCCCTTCTCTGTATATGGACATTTCATCAACATATAAGGAATAAAACCTGTATTTAACATTGCTTTTGAAAATGAGGATAGTAAAAGAAGGGTCTGGTCTAAAGTGGCTAAATCATTTCACTGAGGGAATGTGATATTTTTGGCTCCTGCCACTAACTAAGGGCTGCTATTTTTCCATTCCTTGGCTGGAACAGACATTAATGAGCCAGGCAGGTGGTTATAGACAGTATTTGAGAAGAAAAAGCAATGTGACAATCTCCTACTCTGACTGGTCTGGGGAACCTAAAAAATGTTTTGTGATACAAGAAAATACCAAGAAAGAAGGAATGCTCTTGTTTATGAGATCTTACTGAAAGAAAATGTCAAAATAATTGGATTTAAAGGAAAAAAAATATGACCTTTGAAATTGGGAGGCTTATTTTACTAGATCCCCTCTAAGTTCTACTCCAGTTTCAATCTAGCTGACTCTCTGAATAGCTACAGACCTTCTTCAATATTAGGGTGGGGCCGTTGTTATGTCATACTAGCTACCATTATTTGAGCTGTTTCCAGGAACTATTTTATACATCTTCTTTTTTTCTAATCCTTGGAATAGGTCTACATGGCTGGTGTCATTAATATCCTCATTTTATAAAGAAAACACTTAGGCTTGGAAAGGTTAATGACTTGCCCAATGTCACATAGCTAGCAAATGAGGATTTCTAATTCAGGTTAACCTGACTCCAGAGCTCATGCTCTTAATCACCGCATAGTGCGGAGAAGAGCCCCAGGCTGCAGGGCTAGCAGACCTGGGTTCAAATTTAGAGTTTTCTCTTTCTTTACTGGTTGTGTGGCTAAAAATGATTGAGCTTCAATTGCCCAGCAGTAAAATGTAGACAATATCTTTCTTGCAGACAATGGATGTAGAACACCTAGTACACAGCAGGTGTTCAATCTATAGCACTAACTCTTTGGGAAGACCACTAGGCTAGACAGTGAAAAGATAGACTGGGATCTGGGGTGAGAACTTATGAAGAAGCACTAGGGAGGGAAAACCCACTTGTCTGCTGATTCTCAACAGGTAGGCTGTGAACTTTCTACCTTTTATGTACTCTTTCCTCCCCCAAATTTGCAAGTGGTGGTCATGCATTTGGAGCATGGGGCTAATTTCAAGGTGCTTCTTTAGCCATTCATCCACTATGTCCATCTAAATAGACATTTATATTTTCCTATCTTGTTTACTATAATAATCCTGCACTAAACATAGGAGTCAGATATCTTTTTGTATTTTTTTGAGGAAACGCCATATTGTTTTCCATAATGGCCGCACCAACTTACATTCCCATCAACAGTGAGCAAGGGGGCCCTTTTTCCCACTCCCTTGCCAAGATTTACCTCTTGTCTTCTTGATGACAGCCATTCTAATAGGTATAATGTGATATCTCATGGTAGTTTTTACTTGTATTTTCCTGATGATTAGTGATGAGCATCTTTTCATGTGAATTGTTTTAATTCATTTTACTATTTTTATTATTTTACTTTTATTTTTACTAAGGGCATTGTAAATTTTAAAGCTCTCTCTACTAATTATTGTCACTACTAGGAAGTGAATATAAAATATGTCACATAGTCATGACGACTGAATGTTGAATTTCTTCCTTCACCATTGCCCTATGAAGCCCACTTCATAGTACCTGGCACACAGTAGGTCATCAGAGATATTTGATCAACTAACCTGAAAGGAAGCAGCCAGACACCTTCATTTTACAGATGGGGGGGGGAGAAATTAACTTCTTCAGTCATCTTAGAACATCACTGTAATTTTTTCCTGGACTTCTCTCACATCCAGAGACCTACGAGGTCTTTGATTTTTAATTGCATGCATCAAGGCTGGGAGGTGAGGAGGGTGGAGAAATGGCAGAAACTCTTATCGTTGGCAATCCAGAGTCAGAGCAGCACATTTGTAGGCCTGGGACCTTGATTTTATTGGTTCAACCAGGTGGAACCAGATCCAGGGCCTGCTCCACACCACCCAAATGGCCAAGAGCCTGATAGGTGGACCAGTGTGTCCATGTGTAATGTTCTCAGTGACTGGAGCATTGGCATAACGAGTGTTCGTGGAAGACTTCCTCTTGGAGAAATGTCATCTCTGGAGACCAAACCACTGATCAGAAGGATGTTTAGGAGGTGTGAAATTGACCACACAGAGAGATTTATGAAGGCCATGTGCACCAAGCCACTGATTTCTCTTTTTGCTTTAGGGACATTTTTATTCATCTGTCCATTTATTTATTCATCTCATATCTTTTGACCCTGTTCTGTGCTAGGAACTGTGACTAACAGAATGAATATATTTCCACCTCAAGGTTTCATTTACTGGGGAAGATGGACAAAGAAAGAAACAGCACATTTGGATCTCCTTGGTCCCCAGATGCTATTGAATTAACACATACTGTTAATCCAGTTACTCTAGTTTATGAGGACAAAAGAAACACTATATTAAATGCACAAGTGCTTTTAAGACACATCCCAATTTTAAAAACATTTCAATATGGAAGAATTTGTGGATCTTAGAATTGGGGATACAGCATTCTTGCTGGAGCATGTGATATGTGCTAAGATGAAAGTATAAACCCCAAAAAGGAAGATGAGAGGGGATTCCATCCTAGGAGAGTGTCCCTCATGAACAATAGGGATGATCCCACATGGTGACCATTTACATTCATGCTCGTATGACCTCTGTCTAAAGGCTCGGACTCTCATCCTGGGAGACAATGCTGGGGAAACACAGACAAACACTTTCCCTCCATGGCCTCTTTCTTTTTTTTTTTTTTTCCTAACATCCAGAATCTAACTTCAGAAACAAGCTAGGGAGTAACTTAAATAGTCACTTCAGCATGTTGCTAGGAAAGCCAGGCAGCTCTCTGTAAGTATTTCAATCTCTACCTTGACACCAGCTCTGGGAGCTGAAGCAGGTCCGAGGAGGAGAAAGACAACTACCCCAGAGTTCTGCTGTGAGGTACATGCAGCACACGGTCTGTTTTAAGACCCAGTAAATGTTTCTCCTAAGACCCTCTGTCATGTGCTTATCAGTGTGCTGGTTCTCTTATTAGCTCTTCCAGGTAAGCCGAAAGAAATTCTCCTCACTCTGCTCTGAGTTGCTTACCATGCTTTGGAAGCAGGATGTGGATCCCACTGAAATACTACCATGCTGAGAACACTCTATTCAAGTCTGGCCCATGACACTTCCCTCCACGTCCTATCAGCCACAATGACTCATAAGGGAGAAGCAGAACTTATTTTGATGCCTCAGTGCTGAGATCGAGCCCCACAGAGTAATGATCTGAGAGAGATCCTTGTTCTCTGATGCTCTTGGTAGCACAGCAGCCGTGTTCTCTAGGAAAGGTAGAGACCAAAGAATCTTAGAATCCTAGGGGTGGAAGGGACTTCAAGGACCCTCTGTTAGATCTCCATTCCATGAAGGAGGCCAGCCAGGGAGTTGCCATGTTTGGATACTTCTTATTTGGAGAGTTCCCTGCTCATAAAGCTTAATTGGGTCATCTGGTCAGAATCTCTCAAGGCTACATCAGGGTCAGCTGGACCACATTCTTTTCAGGAGCTTGAGGTTTATTTTAGTTCATTCAGGCTCCTATAAAAAATACCATAGACTGAGTGGCTTATAAACAACAGAAATTTATTTCTCACAATTCTGGAGGCTGAAAGTCTAAGATAAGGTGATGGCAGGTTCAGTATCTGGTGATAGCCACTTCCTGGTTCAACAATGGCTGTCTTCCACTTGTGTCCTCACATGGTGAAAGTGATGAGGGAGCTCTCTGGGGGTCCCTTTTATAAGGACACTGATTCCATTCATAAGAGCCCCATCCTCATGACCTAATTACCTCCTAAAGGCTGCATCTCTTAATACCATGCCTTGGGGGACTAAGATTCCAATACAAATTTTTTGGGGGACCCAAAGGTTCAGTCCATTGCAGGGTCCCCTTCCAAGATAACCTGGTTGTTGGCTGAATACAGTTCCTTGCAGCTATAAGACTGAGGTCCCTGCTTCTGTGCTGGCTGTCAGCCTGGGTCTGATCTCAGATCCCAGAAGCTGCCCTAATTTGCTGCCATATGACCCTCTCACAACATGGCTGCTCACTTCTTCAAGGTGGCAGGAGAACCTCTTGCTCCTGTTTGCTAAGATGGAGTCTTACATAATGAAATGTAATCCTGGGAGTGACTATGCCATCACTTTTGCTGCACTCTGTTGGCTATACGCAAGTCACAGATTCTACCTGCACTCCAGGATGGGGGAATCTGCAAGGACAGGGCTAATAGAGGGTCACCTTAATGTGATCATGGATACATGATCAGGGTTTTAATTTTTTAAATAACAAAGACTCTAGAATATTGTATTTCAAAACAGAGTCTGTTGAGTAGAGCTGAGTTTCAAATATCAGAGTTAACCTATTTTAATTTCAGAGGGCCAGGTAGCTATCAAGATAGAGTTCATAGATATGAGTGGAGAACAAATAAGAGTCAAGACTGATGGGCAAGGAGAAGAAGCTGATGATTTGATAATTTTCTCCGATAGCTTCTTGTGTTCCTGACTGTATCAGGTATCCAATGATGGGTAACAAATTCCCCTAAACCATGTGATTTAAAATATCCACAAATTACTGTTGCTCATGGGTCTATGCTTCAGCTGGATAGTTCTGGTTTCAGAGGCTTTCCCATCTGTCTGCCATCAGCTGAAGGTCATCGGCAGCTCTGCTTCCGGACATTGGCTGGTGTTCCTCGGCCCTCCTCTACATGGTTTCCCATCCTCCAGTAGGCTAGTATGCACTTGTTCACAAAGCAGTTACAGATTTCCCAAAGGATAGTGAAGGTGTGCAGGGGTTCTTGAAGCCTAACCTTGGAACTGGGAGCTTTCACCACATTCCATTGGCCTAAGCAAGTCACAAGACTAGCCAAGACAAAAAGTTCTGAGAAATTGAGCCCCTTCTTTTGATGGGAGGGTTTGCAAAGTGACATCTGCAAGTGGACAGATACAAGGAGGAGTGAAGAACATTAGTAGCTATCTGCTGTTAATGTTTGAGGTTGGCTGACTTTCAGGACACTGGGGAAGGAAGGAAAGTTTGATAATTGAAAAAAATAAGGTTATAAAACACCTCATTAAATAATGTGTTATCATGCTTCTCTTACACGTTTTTCTAAATCCCTAGGACCAATCTGGGAAGGACAGTGAGACATAGAGGCAGGTTTCACCTGACCAACCTGACATGATGGCCTTTACAGGAAGACTGTGTTGAGGGGATTAACCTCCAGGACACAAATGCTCTCAATGTCTTGGAGCAGGTGCAGGCTGTGGGCAGGGGGTGGGAAAGGTGAGAAAGGTTTTCAAGTTGTCAGCAAGTTGGGACAGAAGAGCTGGACATGATCTAGAGATTCAAACTTGGGGTTGGAAAATAGATGGTTAGGTAAGATGACATTTGAGTAAGTTGAGGACTGAATTTTTGTAAATTCCAAGCAACCACCATATTGTTTTTCCCGTATATGGCTTGCAGCATTCTGCTGTGCTGGGAACACCTGCTAAGGTTCCAGCGTGATAACTTGGCAATGAAGTCGGTGAGACATTGAAGTACTTTTAAAAGGTGTATTACGTTCTTTTCATAGTGCCTGACCCATAGCAAGATCTCAATAAGTGATAGCTATTATGTTGTTATTACTATTTTCTGCTTAGGTACAACTCTGCATATTGGATGCTTTTGGTTTTCATCACTCTCCTCACCAAGATGCTCCGTCCCCATGAGAATTGCTGTCAGTCAGGTGAGTGGAGACTCAGCTCGAGAAAGCAGCTGGGAGGGGGTGGAATGGAGGTGGTAGAGTAAGACACAATCTGTATCCTTCCTAAAAATGGCTCTCATGGGAGAAAATTACTAATCACTGCCATTATTCTGCATCTGGTGTTAATTATTCCAGGTAAATGACGCTATAAATGGAATGTTAAATCCTTAAATTAGAGAGTTTAGGCCAGGGTGAGGGAGTTGTTAATTTTATTAGTCATTATTCAGGGCATTGAAAAGAGCAAACATTTTGATGTTAAAGGAAATCACTAACTTTGAAGGGTTATAAGGTTGTTCTTTCGCATACCCCTGCCCTATGTTTAGAAAGAGTTGTACCCTTGTGGGTTTTATGAGTGGTTTGCTCTAATATGAGAAGGGTAAGATAAGAGGAAGGAAGGTAAGTAACACGGATGAACATATTTACATGGACTATTGCAGTGGCCCTCCACCCATATGCTACCACTTCACTCCTGTCCAACCTAGTCTGTATATGGTAGCCAGAGCGGTCCTCTTAAAATCAGATGTTGACACTTCTCATCAAAAGCAAATTTCCATTACATTGGGTAAAAGCCCAGTCCTTACTTAAGACTTCAGAGCCTGGTCTACTAGTATTCCTATCTTCAAATGCTTCGTTTGCCTGTCTCCTTCCTCTTGGTTTACTAAGTTCGACCCAAATTGGTCTCCTTTTAGCTTTGTTTCTGCACCTGTAATCCTCCTTCTCATACCTGCCTTCTTCATATTCTTTAGTCCTCAGTTTATATCATCTTCTTAGAGGGATTTTCCCTGTGCACCATTTTCAAAGTAGAATCTCTTTGTTATTTTGAATCTTACCCACAGTGTGTTTCCCTCTCCCAAATAGAAAGGAATGCTACCAATGGGTAATTATTTTAATTGTTAAATTGTACAGTGTCTCTCTATCCTACTAGACTTTATGTTCCAAGTTGGAAGAAATGATATTTGTCTTATTGCCTAGCAACAGAAACCCCATAGCCAGACTGTCTGGGTTCAAATCCCAGTACTCCCCATTACTAGCTGTGCCCCTGATCTTGGAGCAAGTTATACAACCTCCTGATAGCTTTAATTTCCTCATTTGTAAATTGGAGACCTGTGAGGTCATGCTCAATTAGCATTTATTGAAAATAATAATAATTAAAATATAGTAGGAAAGAAACAAAAAAGTATTTATTATAAGGTTTTTTAAATGTAGGTAAGGGATGAGTGGGTGTTCAGAAGGGAAGTCCTTTAGGTTACAAAATCCCTGGGCATAAAACAGGAGGCCTCTATGGGTAATACAAAGACAAGTGTTGAGTCATTATCCTTATCACTGGCTGACAGACATAAAGTAACAGGTGCGGTACCTGTTTTTAAGCATATTGAGAGCTCAGTCAGGTGGCTTGATTATTTATTTTTATCTATCTATCTATCTATCTATCTATCTATCATCTAACAGAAAACATTTTTTGATGGCTTTTTTAAGCTGAATACCGTGCAGCTGTTAAATAAATATACTTCTTGTCCTAGAGCTGTTGACTGTGGATGTGTAGAGGAGAAACTGGTACATTTGGATGAGTGCTACAGTTGGGGTCTGAGCCCTGTCTCAGAACACCGAGGATAGAGGGATGAACCCTGCTCAGGATGAGACCTGCCAAGGAGATGGATTTCCAGTATGATAGGAATCCACTGCCTCTCTTTCCATGCCTGGATTCCTCCAGCTGCTGGGAGCGTTGGTTGCTGAGGATGGTGTCAGTGTCCTTCTCTGGGGACCATCTATGGCCTCATCCTCATTTCCCCCTGCTCCCATCCCAGGGCAGCCTGAATCCAGTGATATCAATATGATGAAGACTGGGGTCCCTCTTTTCCATCTGGGGCAACTTTGAAGAAACATCCTAATTCCAGGCTGCAGGAGAAGCAGCTCAGTGATTTGGGTCATATAATCTGACAGCCCTTAAGGTATGGGGAGTATTTGCACAAGAAGACTCTGTAAGAGTTTATGGGAAGCCACAGTAGGACAATCACAATATAAAGCTCTGAAAAGATCATCACTCTCCTCACCAAGATGCTCCGTCCCCATGAGAATTGCTGTCAGTCAGGTGAGTGGAGACTCAGCTCGAGAAAGCAGCTGGGAGGGGGTGGAATTATGTCATCTATGACATAATTATGTCATCTACAGCAGAGAACCACATGTTGTTCAAAAAGCATAATCTGACTCTTGATGACTTGGGAGAGCAAGTGAGCCCTGTGGTCGGGATCTCTAAACACATAGGGCCCAGGGTTACAGGCATGGGAAGGAAAAATGCCCCCAAGGATCACTGAGAATGATGCAATCATGACCTTCCCTACGTCTACCCCTGCACTGCTGGCCCCCTGTATCCTAACTACTGGGACCACACACTATATAACGATTGTTGATTTATGGTGTATCCTGGAGATTGGCAGTCACTTCTTAGAAGGCATTTCCCCAAACTGGTGCTTCCTTTGTACCTTCAACAGGCCATTTCATTTATCTGTTAGGATTAAGATTCTGGGTGGTATGGTATGGGAAAAGAGCAGTGGGTCCCATGGTCTTGTGTCCACTGATACCCTTCCTTTGCTGTAGAGTGGGTACTCTGGTCCATGCTGATGTTATGAGGCATTTTTGTTAGTGTATCAATTCTTTTATAAGCTCTTAGACTGTGGTGTTGTCCTACATCTGATGGGTGAGAAAGACACATAGCCAGGGAGATGGGATTTCATCGTAAGAATCAGTATTGTACTTGGCAAATAGTCAGCACTTGGTAAATGTTAGCTACACTGATACTTTTTAAAAATATGTATATTTTTAAAGATTTTATTTATTTATTTGACAGACAGAGATCACAAGGAGGCGGGGGGGGGGGCGGGGGAGCAGGCTCTCTGCTGTGAGGCTCACTCCCAGGACCCTGGAATCATGACCTGAGCTGAAGGCAGAGGCTTAACCCACTGAGCCATGCAGGCACCCCATAGCTACACTGATACTTTATCCATCATAGGTAGCTGTCAAAATGGTAATTTGCCCTGAAGTAGGTAGAATTGATTGAATCTATCTATCCTCCCTGTGGGGTGGCTGTTAATAAATGTCTTTGTTGAGATCTTCAAACAGACAAAAACGGATAATTTAACGGTGAAGTCAATGGTTTAAATTTGCCCACTGTATTTCCAACATAAGAGACGGAGGGCTCCTGCATGAAAAGCAGCTCCAGATATGAACCTGTTTTCCTTTCTCTGGTCCAGAGTGCTAGTGAGGGGCTGGACTGATCAAAATGGGGGTGGTACAAAGATAACATTTAGTCAAGGGGACTTATGGACACTTAATTAATTTAAATGCTTCAGGATCTACAAATTCTTACTCAGAGTCCAAGCTATGTGGCAAATATACAAATCCATCTATGAAAAACTTCCAAGATATATATAGATCTATACCTATCTATCAATATCTATATCTATATATATTTTTTTACTTTGAACATGTTTGGAGAGTTCCTGTGAGGAACTTAGCATGAAAAGAGTCAGTGACCTGAGGGTGTTGATCTACCTGGAGTCTCTGTCTGTTGTTGGAATGGCTTTTAGCTTTCATGGGTCCTGTGAAACAAACAAAAAAATTGACCATATCTAAGAATATGGAAAGTTAGGGCAATGCTTTGTCAGTTACAAAGGAAGCATTTTGTACTTGAGAACTGTGAGAACTAAATAAATCATTTGTCTTCTGTCATTTTAACAGCACCTTGCCCACTGTTTTCTTCCCTTGAATGACCTCAACCTAATCCTATTGTTTTTGTTGCCAGAATCAGCACTAATGTTGGACTGGGGTTTTTAATCCATCCTATAAGATCAGGGGACATGAGGTTGGAAGAGAAACCACCCTTGCCTGCACTCTTAATTTTGCAGTGAAGGAAATTGAGTCCAGAACAGGTTAGCTGGTGGCCCAAATCTATGCGTGAGTTGGCCAAGGGACTGGGATCTGAATAGGACGATGGTCTCATCTTGTCACATATTTTCTGCTGCATCAGTGCTACTGTTCCTGTTCTAGAAGAATGGAAGGAGAGACGAGCAGGGACTGAAAGGAAGAGGTGGCAGTGGAAACCACCCAAAAGGTCAGGTCCTTGTTCTGGTCATACTTGCAAACGACTCCCTAGTTGATGCATCAGTGCTCCATTTTGGGGGCACAGTCAGGAGGCCATCTCAGAGGGACAGTCTGTTGGCATGTCTTAATTAAGATCCCTTGACAAGAATCAAAACAATGGTATTAATAACTAGCTAATATTTTTGGAATACTGAATACGAGCCAGCTGTCTACAAACGGTACCCCTTAATCCTTCATGACAGCTTTGTGAGGCGAGTGCTTTGATGATCCCATGGATAGGTAAGAAACTGAGGCACAGAAGTGGATAACTGCCCAAGGTCACCCCAGTGAAAAATAACAGAGCTGAGATACAAGTTCTGCCCCGTTGTCCCTGGGACTTTACGTAAGTTCATGTTGTCATTGGTGCCAATCAGGAGCTGAAGGGACATAGGGACAGTGAGTACACCCCTCAGCTCCAATTCCCTGTGTCACAATGTCCGCCCCAGACACAACTGCTAGCATAAACATCTGCCCTAGAAACACAATGTGGTGTTAAGGGACACTCCACCGGCTCTGTCCTCTTTTGCTTTCTATTTTTGATAACGAAAAACATGGACTTTTAAAGACAACTAAACACGCCATGGGATAATTAATTCACTGTTAGATTTTTTTAAAAAACAAAAACAAAACAAAAAAGGAAACCAGTTTTAAGACATTACTAAGACAATTGGGGAGATTTAAATATGGATTGTGTATTAGATAACACGATTAGATCCATGTTAAATTTCTCGAGCATGTTAACTATGCCGTGGTTATGCTCCGGATCTCAAGAGTTAGAAGAACTTTGAGGTAAAAGGCCACAATGGCTGGCCCTAATTGGAGAATCTAACTGAAGGGTATAGAGGTGTTGATCATATTCTTCTTTCAATTTATTTGTACAACAGAATATTTTTCAAAATGAAAAATGGAAAAAAAAACCCCACTTTTTATGGTTGTCACAAAAGTGAAAAAACTTTGTTGTAGAAAATTCAGAACCCTTGTGAAGAAATATGAGTAACACTGGGACGCCTGGGTGGCTTAGTCGGTTGGGCTGCTGCCTTCGGCTCGGGTCATGATCCCCGGGTCCTAGGATCGAGTCCCGCATCGTGCTCCTTGTCCAGTGGGGAGCCTGCTTCTCTCTCTGCCTCTGCCTGCTTGTGCTCTCTCTGTGACAAATAAATAAATAAAATCTTAAAAAAAGAAAAAAGAAAAATGAGTAACAGGAACATATAATCCTGTTACCTAAAGCAGTAGTTTTCAAAATTCGAAACTGCTCCTCGCAGATAGAAATAGATGCTACATGATGACCCTGTACTGCTCACGTTGTGTATGTGTTTGTGTGACTCAAACAAAAGTGTGACAAAATTATGCCTGTTCTCCCTGTTTGCACTGCTGTCCACATTTCCACTCAATTTCCATAAAAAGTGCTTGATTTGAGGCACCTGGGTGGCTCAGTGGGTTAAAGCCTCTGCCTTCGGCTCAGGTCATGGTCCCAGGGTCCTGGGATCGAGGCCCACATTAGGCTCCAAAGGGAGCCTGCTTCCTCCTCTCTCTCTCTGCCTGCCTCTCTGCCTGCTTGTGATCTGTCTGTCAGACAGATTAAAAAAAAAATGCTTGATTTGCAAACCCGCTAGGTAGTTTAAAACACATGATCTAGAAGGAATTGCTGTTAGCAGGAAAGAGTCCTGGACTCCAGCTTTCCCCTCCACAAACTTCCCCTTCTCTGTTCTTTTATCTGAGGACTTCCTGAACTTCCTAGGCTAATTTAGGACAGAAACCGTTTGCCTTTCCAAATCTCCAGAGATTTTTTTGACTTCATGATGCCTGGAGGCAATGTGTCTCTGGTGGGCTTGGCTGCCCTCCAGCGAAAGAACCTTTATCAAATCTTACAGACACTATGTCCCCCTCCAGATGGCAAGCTCTTCCCTCCCCTCCCCTTCCTGCCAGCATCACCAAAACAACACAGGGATCATTACAGGCTGATGGAAGCTTAGCAGGAAAAACCAGAGAAAAGAGTCAGCATCATCCACTCTTCTCTTTAGACGTGTTTGCCCCTACAGATCCAATTTGGTGATTTCCAAGGAACTTGGACAGTCTGAGCCCGAAAGCTGGGCCAGCATATTTCTTGCTTCTTGATGCCCTGGTACAGCTTGAGCCATAGAGTGTCCTCGAAATATGAGGATCAAAAGATGGAGTAGAACAGCAAGATTACGTAAGGCTCCATGGCAAATATGGGGGGGATGACTAATCCCAGCTCTCTTTACATGTCTAAAGGTGGCCCAAGCACAGAGGAGGGTTTCTTCCTCCCTTCCTCCCTCCCCTCCCCTCTTCCCCCTTCCCCTTTCTCTCCTTCCCTCTTCCCCCTTTCTCTCCTTCTACCTTCCCCCTTTCTCTCTTTCCTCCATTCCTCCTTCCCCCCTTTCTCCCTCTTTCCCTCACTCCCTCCCTCCCTCCCTCCCTCCCTTCCTTCCTATCTTCCTCTCTCTTTCTTTCCCTTTCTTTCTTTCTTTCTTTCTTTCTTTCTCCCTCCCTCCCCTTCTCTCTCCCACCCTCCCTCCCTTCCTTCCTTCTTTCCTCCTCTCCCTCCCTCTTTCTCTTTCTTCCTGTCTTTCTTCCAGTCTTCCTTCCTTCTTGTCTTTCTCTCTTCCTTCCTTTCTCTTTTCCTTCCTTCCTTCCTTCCTTCCTTCCTTCCTTCCTTCCTTCCTTTTTTCCTTCCTTCCTCTCTTTTTTTTTCTTTCTTCCTGTTTTTCTTTTAGAACATAGCTTGACATTCTGCATTCTCTCACTGTGGCAACCATCCCATTCAATTATCATTACTTGACTTTTCTGCTAATGTGTAGGTTTGGGGAAAGGAGGGACGCTTTGAATGGCCCCTTGCCCCATATTCTGAATACCTAACACAGATTCAAGTCATTTGTCAAATGAAAAAATGAATGAGTCTTGGATGTAGTGACACATTTTCAAGGATATATAAAGAAACACAGCCACTGGGGAGATTTTGCAGCACCAGCTAGTAGAACAAAGGGGAGAGAAGTGCTAACTAAACATTGCTGGGGAGGTCCTCAAGCAGAGTGCTCAGGATGATCCTTTCCCTTTCCATTTACAGGCCCCTCTGTGTTTGCTCAACAGGAACATTTTGATGGGCACAAACTTTCAGAAGTAAGCACTGGTCATGGTCCTAGCTTTCTCCATCACAATCCTGACTCCAGTCCCAAACTCTAGTCTTTACATAGATATGGCAAGAATTGGTTGATGCTGTGGAATAAACTATATTGTGGTGGTTAAGTGATAGTTTAGGCAAGAGAGTGTACATGCATGCACATACACACACACACACACACACACTCAACAGAAAGACAAATAATGCATCTGTATATCTTCTCCAAGGGACTTTGAGGCCTTCTAGTTGTGGTGGCTTGAAGAGACGGGGAAATCCTCTTGGCCAAAAACAAGTATGAAACTGACAAAAATCATCAAACAGTCCATTTCAGGGCTCTGAAAACCAACAATAGACAGACAAGAAATTGAAAAGTTTTTTTTTTTTTTTAACAGCTTTATTGAGATGTCATTTACATACCATAAAGCTAACCTGTTTAAAGCCTTGGATGTAATAATTGTTTTTGGCATGTGGATGGAATTGTACAAGAGAAATGTTGATATTGAAAGCCTGTACACTTGGCAAAGAGGGTGTGAGTCAGTGGCCTTCTCACCTGGAGCTGCTGCGTGGGATCCTCCAGTTTGGGGCTGGCCTCAAACACCCACAGCTCTGCTGAAACAGGGGCGGTGTGAGTTGGGACAGTGGATGAACATCTGCCCTGTGCCAAGGGACAGCTGCAGACATAAATGGATGAGGAAATCTCACCCTTATTTTATGAGCCACAAGGAAGGAGAACAAAACCCCATTAATGAAACCCGACATTGATTGCATGATGCATCTGGATTTCAGAGATGTTAAAGTGTGGATCTTGGAATGGGTGGAATTGCACTATGGAATCACAGTCAAGAACACGGAAGGGGCAGAGGAGCCTGATTCTGAGTTGCCTGCAGGACAGACCAGTGGAGATGTTGCACAAATGGTCCAAAGCTCAGAAGGCAATCTCAAGTTTGGATACAGATTTGGTGTGTCACCTAGAGGGGGTTTATTGAACCATAGGTGAGTCTAGGACAACCCAGGGGAATGTGGGGAGCAGGGTCTAACACTAACCATTACTGCCACTCCCACCTCCAGCATCCTGCAAATTGGGACAACCAAAAATTTCTGTAGATGCTGTCAACTGTCCCTGAGGGATAATTTGCTCCTGCCCCATTCTTTTTGAGAACTACTGAGGTAGAGGGACAAAAAAGAAGGAAGAATGAGCCTCGGAGATGCTAATGTATAAGATAAACCTATGTAGTGGACACACAGAGACTGAGAAGGAACTTGGTGTTGATTAAAAAATGGCATGCTGAATCCTTATAAAGAATGAATGGGTCAACCAGGAAATTAAAGAAGAATTGAAAAAAATTCATGGAAACAAATGATAATGAAAACACAACGGTTCAAAATCTGTGGGACACAGCAAAGGCAGTCCTGAGAGGAAAATATATAGTGGTACAAGCCTTTCTCAAGAAACAAGAAAGGTCTCAAATACACAACCTAACCCTACACCTAAAGGAGCTGGAGAAAGAACAAGAAAGAAAGCCTAAACCCAGCAGGA
>PISX010029257.1:0-20273 GCA_004024625.1 Mellivora capensis | reverse complement strand
ACCTGACACTTAAGAAAGTGGAGGACAGCTGATGGAGAGATGGGAAAAAGAAGATTTATAAAAATTACCTAGAAAGGGTGAGCTAGGGAGTTGCTGTTTTTGAGTTTCATACCCAAAGCTGTTATGTCTTGAAGAAACACCTGCAAATCATGTAAAATCATTATGAGGGGAGGGGAACCATCTACTTCTAAAAAGGTGATTGGTGGATTATAGAAGGGTTCCATTTTAAAACTCAAATTTTGTGTAAATCCTCACAGAAATTCGTCTTCTGGATTTAAAATGCAGTTTTATACAGCCAGAAACTTGATAGAGAAGTTTCATAACTTTCTATTTTTCTTGAATGGTGTTATTGCTTATTAATTTTTAATATGAACTTTAGATTTCTTCTTTTTGATTTTCCTCAAAGATTTTTGGGATGAAAAACCAAAAAAAATATAGCTGGTCCTCAGTGACTAGTGCTTTTACAGACCTTTCTTTACTTCAAATAATATAACACACTCCTTTTTGCATGAAATGCTTGACTAGAAAACAAAATTTAGTGAATCCAGGAAAACCAAGTGCTAACCAGAAATAATATTCTAGTCAGAAGTAGCACATCTCGGGAATTTTAATGGTTTTTAAGATTTTATTTATTTATTTGAGAGAGCTGAAGAGCAAGAGAGCCCGAGGAGGGGGTAAGGGGAAGAAGGAGAGGGAGAAACAGACTCCCCACTGAGCAGGGGACCCCTTCCCCCGACATGGGGCTCCATCCCAGGACCCTGGGATCATGATCTAAGCTGAAGGCAGATGCTTAACCAACTGAGCCACCCAGGCACCCCAATATCAGAAATTTTAAATAAGAAATCAGACTATGACATTAACTTTGAGCAAAAGGCCAGAAAATGAGGAACCTATGTAAAATGAACTACTATTTTATTTTACCATTTGTTTTATTTTGCAAGACCGCTAGAGAATTGGTTTCAAAATAACATCTACATTAGACAAATTATTCAGAGGGATGGAATTCTAGTCAAAATAAAGAATAATAGTATCCATTACCCTAACCTTGGCACTATTGACATTTTGTAATTCTTTGTTTTAAGTGGGTGGGGGGGGGGGGTTGAACATTATAGGTTGATTTGTAGAGTCCCTGGCCCCTGCTTACCCCATACCAGTAGCACTCTCCTCCTCTACCAACAGTGAACCAACTGAAAATGCCCCCTGACATTTGTGAAGTCCCTAGGGAGACAGAGAAGCACAATGGCCCCTTCATGGAGAACCACTTTAACAAGAGAGAGACCTAAAAAGCTCAAAGATTGAAAAAGAAGAAGTATTCTTGGTGAAAGTGATCTGGGGCGGGGGGGAACCCTGGGTGGCTCAGTGGGTTAAAGCCTCTGCCTTCAGCTCAGTTCATGATCCTGGGGTCCTGGGATCGAGCCCTGAATTGGGCTCTCTGCTCAGTGGGGAGCCTGCTTCCTCCTCTCTCTCTCTGCCTGCCTCTCTGCCTACTTGTGATCTCTCTCTTTCAAATAAATAAGTAAAATCTTAAAAAAAAAAAAAAGAAAGTGATCTGGGCATTAATAGTCTTTAAAAGCTCCCTGGTGATTATAATATGCAGCAAGGGTAGAGACCTAGTAGAGCCTTTTGCAAATCAAACACAGCTCTCTCCAGCTCTGGAGCATACTTATATTATTTTTATATGCAGGAAAAGCAAAAACGATAATTGTTTATCTTTCAAACACAGTATTTGATAATTGCCAAACATGCCTTTGACTTAAAATCTCTTTCCATGTCCTACTCTAGCCTTGAATCAAATTTGAGGTAGTAATTACCCCGGTACAAGAAATTTGCATGCCCACAGCATAAGATTTATTCTCCATTTACTGTAGACATATATTTTTATTTTAAAGCAATAAGAATAGACATTATCTATTTGCAACTCTCTTCAAATTCATTAAATCAATGTTCTGCCTGATTAAAACAAAAATTAAGACATTTTTTAAAAAGACTTTAGAACTGCGTACATCTAAACAGCACAGTAGAGGGCACTCTTCCTCCATGTTAATAAAGACAGACTTTACTAGTTGGTCAAAACACTGAAAAATAGTCATATTTACTTTTATTTTAGATTGAAAAAGAATAGTGCTTCTAGGCAGGTCAAATGTGGCTGTGTTCTCACTCTATAAATATGTTATACTATCCTATAAATTTGAGGTTCAACAGAGTGCAATCTTATATTGATTTTTATAATATATTTGCTACATGCCAAGATAGCCTGGCATGTATATCCTAGCATATTTATCTGCCTATCCATCTGATATATGTATGATATCTATATATCTATATTGATATAATAATATCTATTATAATATATCTATATGATATAGATACAGATAGATAAATCAATCCTCATATATATCCTTGACCTGGTAATACAGCAGAGAGCAGACAGTCAAGGATGCCCTGTCCTTAGTGAAACTATAGTTTATTGGACAGAGACAGAAAAGAAACAAATTCTCAAATATGTCTTCTGCTGTATAGCAATAGGTGTTATAAAAAGAATAGGCCAGAGGGGCGCCCGCCTGGGTGGCTCAGTGGGTTAAGCCACTGCCTTCGGCTCAGGTCATGATCTCAGGGTCCTGGGATCCAGCCCCACATCTCATCGGGATCTCTGCTCAGCAGGGAGCCTGCTTCCTCCTCTCTCTCCGCCTGCCTCTCTGCCTACTTGTGATCTCTCTCTCTCTCTCTCTCTGTCAAATAAATTAAAAAATTAAAAAAAAAAAAGACTTAGGCCAGAAAGGATAACATTTGTGGGATGAGGGATTCCATGTTAGATGGAGGGAACAGGAAAGGCCTCTCTAAGCTGACATTTGGTCAGAGATCTAAAGGAAGTAAGGGGATGAGTCTGTGATGGTGAACTTTGTGTCCCATTGACCCAGCCATGAGATGCCCAGATACTTGGTTCAACATAGTTTCTGGGTTATCTGTGGGGTGTTTCTCAAAGGGATTAGCATTTGAATCGGTAGACTGAGTAAAGCAGTTGGCCTTCCCCAGCATGGGTGGGCATCAACCAAACTGTAGAGGGCCTGAATGAACAAAAATGTGGCGGCAGGTTGAATTGGCTCTAACTGCTTGAATTGAAATACCAGTTTTCAGCCCTAGGACTGTGATGTACACCATCAGCTCTTTTGGTTCTCAGGGCTTGGTATTCAGATGGGAATTTACACCACCGGTTCTCCTGGGTCTCCAGCTCGTAGACAGAGAATCTTGGGACTTCTCAGCCTTCAGAATCACGTGAGCAAATTTCTTAAAAATAATTCTTAATTACACACACATACACTGGATTTGTTTCTCTGGAGAATCATGACCAATGACTAATACCCTGGATGTATCTCTGGACAGATCTAGCAGAGTCTTCAACCAGAGGGAAAAGAAGCTGCTTGGTTTTTTTCAAGCCTTTGTGAGGAGACCATTGTGGCTGGAGAGGATTGAGAGGGATGGAGAAGTGTGGGAGATGAGGCAGAAAGGTAGTAGAAGCGTAGATCACCTAGAAATTGTGGTACTTTCACTTTTCCTCTGGGTAAGATACGGTGAAGTGACATGATTTGTCTCACATTTTAAGAGGATAGCTTTGGCTGCTGAGTCAAGAAGAGACTGAGGATGGCAAACCTGAAAGGAGAGGCCATTGAAGAGATTTGATAGTAATCCAGGCCAGAGCTGATGGTGGTAGTGGTGAGGAGGGACTGGATTAGGATATGTTTGGAATATGAAGCCAATAAGAGAATAATGGATTCGATGATGGCTGTGAGAAAATGAGAGAAATTGACTCTCAGAGTAAATTGCCATTTACTGAGCTGGGAAATGCCGTGGGAGGAGGCGTTTGACTGGGAAATGGGAGTTGAGCATGTTCCCTTTTGAGATGCTTATCCTACTGGACTGTCAGTGGAAGTTGTCAGGTAGGCTAGTCAAGTTCAGTCAAGTTGTCAGGTAGGCTAGTCAAGTTCAGCCAAGTTGTCAGGTAGGCTAGTCAAGTTCAGCCAAGTTGTCAGGTAGGCTAGTCAAGTTCAGCCAAGTTGTCAGGTAGGCTAGTCAAGTTCAGCCAAGTTGTCAGGTAGGCTAGTCAAGTTCAGCCAAGTTGTCAGGTAGGCTAGTCAAGTTCAGCCAAGTTGTCAGGTAGGCTAGTCAAGTTCAGTCAAGTTCAGCCAAGTTGTCAGGTAGGCTAGTCAAGTTCAGCCAAGTTGTCAGGTAGGCCAGTCAAGTTCAGCCAAGTTGTCAGGTAGGCTAGTCAAGTTCAGTCAAGTTGTCAGGTAGGCAATTCAAGTTCAGCCAACTTGTCAGGTAGGCTAGTCAAGTTCAATAGAGAATTCATAGCCAGGGACGTATATTTGCTATGAGTCAGCGCAGGGCTACATTTAAAGACGTGAGAGCCGACGTGATGACATGAGGTGTGAGTGTAGATAAAGAAGGCATCTGACAGGATGACTGAGTGCCAGGATGTTCCACTGTGGAGACGCACGAGAGGTGGGGAGGAGCAGCAAAGACGATGAGAAAAAGACCAAAGTGAGGCAAGAAATCCAAGGGCATCCATGACGGTGAGGACGTCAGCCTCCATTAGTCATGCAACAACCCGTGTCTTTCTGATAATGTTCCCACAAGATAATCATATTCTTGTGAATGTTGTAGTGGATGCTTAAGGGGCATTTCTCACCAAATTGTGCATTCCCTAAAACAGTGACTTTCCACCAGAGTGAGTTTTGCTCCCCAGGGGACACTTGGCAATGTCTAGTGACATTTTGGGTTGCCACACTAAGGAACATCAAGAGCTGCTGGCATCTAGTGGGTAGAACCCAGGGGTGCCGGGCCGCATCCTACAGCACAGGACAGCCCCTTGCGACATAGGATTATTTAGTCCAACAAGTCGACATCACCAAGTCCAAGAATCCCAAACCTAGAGGATCTGCATTTCAAAATAGAAAAAAAAAAAGTAGTGAGTTACCCCAGAGAAATTTTAAGAAGAGAAGCTAAAATGAGATATTACCACATGATAGGACAGCTGCGTTTTTTAACATGATATTTCACATAGAGGACAAATGAGATCTTCAGATTAACTCAATTTGCCATATTCTTCTCATCATGAAATAGGGACCCTATACCTAAGACTTATTATTTAACAGATATTAAAATATATGGACACCAGTGTGTGTGTGTAGAGCCTTTTTTTCAGTTTTAATCACTATAATTTTGAGATGCTATATTTAAAATTGATGTTGAATCAAAATTTTACAGTGAATTTACAATCAATTTTATCATCACTGATGTGTATCATTTCCTATTGCTGCTGTTACGGATTATTCTAAATTCAGTGGCTTGAAACAAGACAAATATATTGTCTTCCAGTTCTGGAGCTCAGAATTATAAAATGGATCATCAGCATTAGATTTTTCTGGAGTTTCTTGGAGAAGAATCCCTCTCCTTGCCTTTTCCAGCTCCTAGTGGCCTCCTCCATTTCTTGGCCTGTGGCCACTTCTTCCATATTTAAAGCCAGCAGTGTAGCATTTTCAAAAATCTTTCTCTCTCTCACTGTCTGACCTCTGCTATGTGACCGTTAGTAATGTCTCCTTCTCTGACTGACTTTCCTACCTCTACTCCTTCCTACGGTTGTCATGTAAGGTGATGTACCCACAGATTCCAGGCAAGTTGTGGTTGTCTTTGAGGGTTTGTAATTCTACCTACCACACGAGGTAAAAGGGCATAGAGTGAAACCAGTGTTCTAGTGGTTGGCATATTGGGGGAAAGCTGAGAAACAGATTTTCCAGCTCTCTTCCATCTATTCCGCCTTCAGCCTTAAAACCTCATTTCCGAAACAGACGACAAATATAATTGTAGCTAGAGGGAAATCTGGTCAGCATTTCCTCTCTTTCCCAGTTCTTGCCAAGTTGCTGTTCTTGCTCCAACCTGAGAATAGTACACGGAGGCCGAAGGAAACCCTTCATCCTGGGCTGACATAGGCAGTTGCTATCTGTACGATTATAATAACACTACTTGAAAAGACAGAAGTAAATATGGGACAATTATGGGGACAAGGAAGTAGGCACAATAATATTTCACTGGGCTTTAGCCAAAACCAAAATATTTTGAACAACCGGAGGATCCAATTTGAGAAGAGATTTTTGAGCTTTGGTTTTTGAGAGTGGCATTTTTCTATTCTCAGGTACATATCTGTGTCTATACGTGATATCTGTGATATGCTGTATTTCCGATACAGTAGAGACGTTGCTGGAATGACAATAGTCTCAGCAGGCCATCGGTGAGGTCAGCCAACAGGCTTCTAATGGTGCATAACATTCAACCCCGGTTTGAGTGAGAGGAATCATTATTTGAAATTTTGACTTCTGAATATAAAAGTACTTCAAAAAAGGTCATATTTTTATTAGGTCAAGTATTATTTTACATGAAGCTTTATGAGGGCACTACAGATAACATCTGGTTTTACAATCCTTGACTCAGCGGCTCATTTAAGTCTGTATTTTATATTTGCCTTTGTAATGTTTTAGGCCCCAAGAGGTCATCAGTTACTCAAAGTAGAAAATTTATATTAAGCCTAACCATCCCTCCAGAATCCACACAACCCTCTGTTTTATGTTCTCATGATGAGATGCCTTAGGGAAAGAAGTTGCTGCTAAAGACCATATATTTCTCAAGGAATTTTATAAATGATACATAGGAGCAAATCCTTTCATATTCTACTACCAGACTGCCACAAGCTCAAAAGAATGTGTAGGAACAAATAGCCACCGAATAATAATTCCACAGTTTTTAATGAAAAAACATCAATAACAAAGTTATTATGTTCTATTTCCTGGTAAGGATCACAGGTACTCTGTAGTTAGTGAAAATCTTCTATGATCCTAAAATTTCTAGCTGCATGGATTTTTATTTTTTTAATGTATTTAGTACTTGTGGACTTTTTGAGTCCAAAAGGAAAGGGTGTAATTTCATTCCAGGCACGGTTTTTCCCACAGAAAGGAAACAGCTCCAGTCTCAGCAGAACCAGAGTCCCTCCTGGGCATCCCTATGATGACAACTAATAGAACTATAATGGACAGATGACTGATCTATTGGACTTCCTTGATTTTGTCAGAAAGCAGTGTAGTTGGTTCTGATACCAACAGCCCACTAAACACTGCATGGTGTCTTCATAGGTCCTTTAAGTAAAAGAAACATTGGGGAGGAACCTGGCTCTATCATTGCCAGTTGGGACGGGAATATTAGGTAAATTGCTTAATTACTTTTTAACCTCAGGTTCTCTAATAGGTAAGCATACATTTGCTTGCCTGCTCATCTTACAATACACATACAAGATAGCTTTCATTGGGGAGTGTGGATGCTGGAAAAACACCGAACGTCAGGGGAGGTCATTGGCGGCCACCCTAGGCTAAGCCAAATGACAAGAGAAGGAGACAATGAACAAGAGCATGGCCAGTCTCCAATGTACAGAAAACGGAGAAGACAAGATAAACTGCGTGAACAAAACCAAAATTCATGGACGTGTCAAAAAGTGGATACGCTGAGGAATGGAGTTTTAAGCATAATTAACTACTCACTACTCATAGAGACCTTGGCAGGAAGAGGAGGGGGTGTTGGGAGAAGCTCAAAGATTGAGTAGAATAAATAAAGCAATAATGGTGGTGAGCGTGGGGCAATGGGGAAGAAACTTGAGTGCCAGAAACTCTCTTCCTGATTTGAAATACTTTGTGCTCCATGAGATTTACTGTATATGCAAAGGTGAGAAGTAAAAAATTAAATAAATAATACCTAAGTAGAAGGTAGGGAATATTCCTTTATTTACAGAAGAAATTTTTGGGGAAGAAGTTTTTGGAAGATTAATATCCACCTCATGTTGGAATGTTATGAACCATTTTATATATCCACACACTTTGTGCATTTACCAGATACAGTTTTCTATAATCCAGCACATCAGTAAGACATTGCAATTATATTGAACATTCAGAAAGTAGAAGGTAGAAGTCCAAAGAGGTGTTCTCTCTAGCTCTGAAAAAAATTGAGTGGAACTTAAGAGACAAAGAACAATAAAAAAGCAGAATGTATTGCAAATAAAAAAATATTTTTATTGATAGTGACTTGGTGCTGATAAACCATCTGAATACTCAAAAGATATGAAATCAAGATTGAAAATATGTAATTTTATATGTAACTTGGGAACTAAAAATATTGTTTCTACATATATGTGCTATTTCTCTCAAAGTGATGTCAAAAACACAAGCAAGGGGGGAACAAAACATATTAATGGGATATCTGTATCTGCTAATCAGTCTGTGTTATCCATTCTTGCCTTTTTCCTTTTAGTAATAGAAACCCACTTACATGCCTTCAAGGTTCATGTTCTCTCCTTCCCAGAAGCAAGGTGTGGTCGTCTGACCAAATTCCGGCCACTGACATATGAACAGAAGCTTTTTTGAGTTCTAAGGGCAGGTTTCTAGCCAATTCCTTAAAAAGGAAGTTCTCTGTCCTCCACTTTTCTGTTCCCTTTCCCACTCACTGCAAAGTGATGAGAGCTTGAATGGCTACCTTGGGCCCAGAGACAGAAGCCTCATGTAGTAGATGACAGATTTTGGACCTGCTTATTTTAAGATTGATAAATAAAAAAGAAAGTACATTCTGCCATATTTGAGCCACTGTATCCTGGAGTCTCTTTAGAGCAGTTCAGCCTGTACCCTCATTAATGCAAAAATTGATTCCAGAAGTAGAGTTTTTCCTAAAAATTTCTAATATAAAATAATATAATAAATATAAATAAATTAAAATTGTTCTAATATATGGCATCCTGCCTTAGTGACAGGCGTGCTACAAGTGAGTAAGTAGGTATTATAGGCTGAGATACCCATAATCCTTTATATGGTAAAACAGTAAATAAAACTGTTACCAGTGGTAACTAAGAAGGCAGATTAGATGCCTGCTAAGGTTGAGAAAGTGCAGAATGTTAATGTGTGCTGGGGGTTCCTTGCAGCTTTTAGCAATGTGCTCTAAGAGAGAGATGAAGTCAGGCGGGAATTAATCAGTTTAAAGCAAAGATGAAAGGGGATCTAAGGCTGCTCTCTTCTCAGCAGGTGGCCTTTAATCTAAATTGACTAAGGGATTAGTAACTTGGAAAAGCCAACTGTTTCTATAAACAAAATAACAGTAGATAAAGTTGTAGCTCAGGACCTTACTCAGGAGCCTCCCTTGAAGTGTTCTCAGCCAGGAATGTGAGCCAATCCAAAATCAGATTAAGGGTGTTTTTCTTCTCTTCGTAGCTGCTCTTAATTTAAGGGAGACAGGGATGATTGTTACGTGATATCCAGATAAAGCCTCCAGCTGCGGTTTCTTTCATATACAACTACCAGGAGCCAAGTAGACAAGGAGTCAATTCTGATTTTGAGCCAATTATACCACTGAAGAACTTACAAGTCTAGTCTACAAATATCTGTGATTATTTAGCCATAAAGCACTGCCTGAGATCCTTTCAGCAGAGAGAAACTCATGCTAAATGCTGCTCAAAACCTAGAACTCCTTGTCTATCATCCCATCTAGCGTGGAAAAGAGGGTATGCTCTCAAACATGCATAGGAGCTGTGTCCCCGGGGATTTTGGCTAGAGGAGAGTTTCTCAAAGGGCAAAGCCCAGAGACCAAAAGGACAAGGGACTTTTCAGAGAGAAATGTAGGATGGGGCGCCTGGGTGACTCAGTCTTTAAGTGTCTGCCTTTGGCTCAGGTCATGATCCCAGGGTCCTGGAATCGAGTCCCACATCGGGCTCCCTGCCCTGCGGGAAGCCTGCTTCTCCCTCTCCCACTCCCCCTGCTTGTGTTCCCTCTCTCACTGTGTGTCTCTCTGTCAAATAAGCAAAATCTTTTAAAAAGAGAGAGAAAAGCAGGATTTCATTAAGGAACTTTTTCCACCACTAGTGAGGGTTCTCTTCACCCTTTCTGTCCAGCAAGATCTCAGCACTGCTCTAGACAAGTGATTCTTTAGGTTTCCCATTCTTTGCATGTCCAAGTAGGAATCTTTCTTATGGTTTTCCTGATTCTATTTCATCCCTGTATGTCAGGATATTTGCACTTGTGTGTAGGACTTGGCGACTGGAGGACGCCGGTGAACTCTGCGTTGCTCCCTCTTGGAAAGGACGTGTGTGGGATGAAAGAGACCGGGGATAACTGAGTTATCATACAAATACATCATGGTAGAAACTACTTAGGGTACCCTAGTGTTGAGTATCCCTTCATCCCTTCTAATCATAGAATCGACCAAAATTTTAGCAAATACATGGCTAATGAGGTAAAACCGAAATTTCTCAGCCTTACTTGGAGCCCATCACGGCCACGTGAATCAGTACTGATGTTTACCTAATAGGCGTTTACCTAAAAAGATATCTTCTTGCTACAGAAGTTTAATCTGTATACTAATGAAGAAGGCACTTGAGCATTGGACAAAAACAATATAGAAAAGCATTATTTCTAGGAATAATAGTGGAATGAAAAATAATAAAAAAATATTTGTAAGGATCAGGCAAGCTTTTGTTTAAAGCTGGTGAGAAGGAATCAGGGTACTTTTTCATAAAGTTAATAATGAGCAAGATTAGTGATTGAGTATAAATTGTATTTCACTATGTTTCTGTAGTTTATCTGGTGGCTTTTTCTTATCTCTGATTTCTAGGCATATAGAAGGATCTCAGTTAACCTCTATTGAATGGCAATCTCAGACAGGATAGGTGGCAAGATGATAAGCTTGCGAAAGCCTAAAATGATTATTCAGTTTGGTTGTGGAGTTGTAACCTGCCCAAAAGAAGGAGAAGAGAAGAAAGCATAGCAATATGATTTCTGAATACATCACCACAATAACATATGCTCTCAGAAGGCATCAAAGAAAAAAAAATATGATATGCTTCCCTACAAGAAAATATAGCCAGTCAGAAGTGCTCTGCCTTGGAGAGCCATTTAAAGATTTTATTTATTTATTTGACACAGAGAGAGAGAGAAATCACAGGTAGGCAGAGAGAGGCTGAGCAGAGCCCGATTTGGGACTCGATCCCAGGACCTGAGATCATGACCTGAGCCGAAGGCAGAGGCTTAACTCACTGAGCCACCCAGGCACCCTGGAGAGCCATTTGGAGATCCCTGTACTTACTCCAGCATATGATTCTAAATATTCCTATCTCCTATCTCAGTAGCTTCTCGAATTATTCTTCATACCACCTACTCCTCCTGGTAAAGAGAATGGCCTCTGTACTGTATTTTTAGGAACGTTTGGCCTCCAGTAATGGTGAGAAGCCTGCTATAGATTGGAACATTAAGCATCTGTCCACCAGGCTCATCATTTAGCCTCACGGGAGCTCGACCAGCCATTTCCCAGAGCTCCACGCTGTGAACCGATACTGTTGTGTAGAGCAACCAGCCCTTTGACTACAAAACAGTAAGCTGAAACTTACTTTCAATTAGAAGGGGAAAAACCCTAATGTGCACTTTAAGCCTGATGCATCTGAACAGGGTTTGGATCCAAAGGCCTGCCTATGCCCAGCATATGTAGAATGACTGTTCATTCCAGCTAGCTGTTGTCCCCGAGTAAGACAAACAACCTAGGGGTAGGGCCAGAGGCTTATAACTTCATATGAAAAATGATACAAAGGAAGCCATTACACCTATAAAAAGTGCTCCAACTCCAGTCTTCTTTAGGGAGTGGCTAAAATAAAATATTTCACTTGGCAATACCAAGTAAAAATCCTAGGGAGGGTGTGGTGGTCTGGAAGTCTCAGCCAGTGCTGGTTCAAGTTGCAACTGATAGTTTGGTTTTGAAAAACTTCCACTTTTGATTAAAATGAATACATCCATACATACCCCAGGACCCAGAAATTTCACTCCATGGTATACACCCAACAGAGACACATACAAAAGTGCACCAAAAGATATAACAATTTTTAAGTGATAAATGTATTTTTTTGCATTGGTGAAGAAATGAACATACTGATTTACAGTTTCCTTGTATAATGCAATCAGTGGAAGGCAAATTGGAGGTATTATTTGCTTTGTGCTTTGCAACTTGGTTTTTCTCTGTCATACTGACGTGAATGGCAGCTGACTTACTTGACAACACCAGTCCCGAATTAAGATGTCATTTTCAGCACAGAATGGACTATGATATTTGCACATATTTCATCCTGTCTCCATCTCTTCGGAATGATGATTTCCAATACATTTTCTTCCTAATGCCAGAATGAGAATTCGGTAGTCATAATGTTTTCTAGAACCTCTGAAAAAAACTGGTCTTTTGATGTAGTTACTTTGACAAAGTAGAAAGGGATTATGTTTAAGGTTATTATGATAAAAATGAAATTACTAAAAATGCTTGATTATAAAATGCATTTCCATACTGATTACGAACAGTACTGAATTAAAATATTATTCCTGCAAATTTGCTGTGACACAGTCTGTTTTAATAATTCATGAATTAAGATTAATGTTGATGTTATCCAAATTATTCTGGGTAATGTCAACTTCCAAGTAAACAAATAAACAAGAATGAGATCATTTCAATTCTCCTAATTATCCGACATTGGCATTAGCGTGTGCTGGGATGTATTTTATAAGATCTTTCCTCCCAGGGGACTGATGATCCCTGGCTTCAGTGGAACAAGAACAACAGGGGATGGCCCTCAGCTCCTTAGAATGGTCAAAGGAAGAGATGAATAGGGACAAGTTGTCACTGGAACACTGACCTACCAAAGGTGCTAACAGGTGGAAATCCCTCCTGACCTCTTCCTTTTCCAATGAACTGGAAATAGCAGCTGAATAAGGAGTCTTCAGTAACTGCATCTTCTGGAAAACAGTCTTGCTTAACGTTTTAGGTGTTTATTATGCATCATGACTGACATATCATGTCAGATAGAGTTCAGGGAACAAGATGAAAAAGGCAGGCAGGCAATTGAAGTGAGGGGGACTGTGACTGTCTCCCTCATTTTAGAAGGATCAGATGCTTGGAAAGGGAGGTTGTGGCGAAAGCTGCTGCCAAGGCTCATTCGTATGATCTGTCTCTAGGTTGCTGCTTCTCCCTGCCCTCTGCCTATGGAAGGAATCCTGGAGGTATTTATTATCAAGCCTATCACTTTTTTCAGATACAAATTACCTCTGGGTGTCAGTGAAGTTGGAGAGTTCATGGAATATGAAAAACAGAACTAGTTGCTAGAGAGTGTGACCCATTCTAGGTGGAGATGCTGTGCTTTTTGATTCAGGGCTGCTGCATATGCTTTTTGAGAGCAATTTACTGACCCACTTGTCTATGGGTTGAACCCACTTCTCTATGGATGGTAAACAGTAGGCAGGCAAATATAGACTTGACCATGTCTGAGCACCACCTTAAAAACCGGAAGCCACACGTCAGATTGTGAGACCTATCCATGGAGTCAGGAGATGCCCTATCTGGTGAGGTCTGGGGTGGTGGTAAGAGATGTGCTAGAGACCATGGGCCATTTTGGTGTGAATACATGACACCGCCATGATAGCTTTGTGTTAAGGAAGGAGATACAATCCAGAATAAGTGTCTCTGTGGTCACCAGGGGAAGAAAATGGTTGAATAATCTATTTGACTACTACTTGAGCTGGAGACAGGTAACATGAGTAAACATAATACAAACCACTGTCCCTATTCTAAACCACATTAAATGTGTTTAATACAGTGGTTGGCTAAAATGGCACCGTGGCAAATCTTGGGCATTCGTTGTCCCATGCATGCAAATTATACAGCCCCCAGCTTTACGCAGGTCACACCACACCTCGCCTTGGAATTTTTATAGATGCAGCCTGCTGTATGTAAGTATGTGCAGCACGATGATCTCACTCGTTCAGAATCAGATGGGAATTAACAAAAGCTAAGTGTTCAGAGCAGGGGTAATCTCAGGTTTGGGCCTCATCGTTACATTGGCTGCTGGGATTTAAGGGGTTTTATAATACTGCTAATGCTGCTGCTGCTGTTGTTTTGGGAGATGCCCTGCCTGTAGATCACGGCATACTTGCAGGGCTAACGTGTGCAGGCTATGGGGCCAAGAAGGAGGAGTCTGGGGGCTCTCTGCCTCTGCTCTGGGCTACAGCAGATCATGCTGGATTGGTTCTTACAGAGCCCAGAAGGCAGATTTGACAAGGAATTTCCATTTTTAGATAAGGGAATAATACTTTCGGGGTCAGTTTCCCAGGCAAATCATGCAGAGATAGAAGCTCTCGAGATGACCAGAAAACATCTGTTGTCCAATCGGAGGCATAGATCCTGGTGCTGTCAGTCTGGGTGGGTCAGGGCGCCCCTGGCTGGGGCAGAAGTAAAGGAATCTTTGCTTTTCCTGAACATCTGTAGCCATCTCTGAATACAAGATTATCAAGAGTACCCTGGTGTTCTCTCTCTCTCTCTCTCTCTCTCTCACACACACACACACACACACACACACATATTTGTCACGTAGAAATCACCGTTATTTTCTGGTTATAAAAATGTAATCTCATTTACGTGCCCTTCACCACCACACTAATCTCAGTTAATGACGCAAACTGAAGAGAAAGAGACCCCGCTCCAGAAAGCCTCTGAAGTAGTCCCAGGGCTGGTTGAAGTTCTCTTGAGAAGGCAACAAAAGGGGGTTTAATATAGAAGAACACAGAGCAGGCCTTCCCCCAAATCTCCTCTTCGCAGAAGCTGCTGTATTTCCTGCTTAATCTCTTCCCAGCCTCCAGCCCAGTTCCTGCTCTTACCGTTACTCTCCTTTTCACCCTTCAACATGATCGAGCCCCAAAGCAACAAAAGCGAACAAGCAAGTGACAGCTGGCCGAGCTGAGGGGAGAGCCTTGCCTCCTGAGAAGGGTGAGGGAGTCGGGAGGATTGCAAATCTGATAATTAAGTTGTAGTTATTTTATTACTCTCACAAATTGTCTGTTTCCTAAGGCGGCCATCACAAATTACCACCAACTTGGTGGCTTAAAACAACCGAAATTTATTCTCTCACAGCTCTAGAAGCAGAAATCCAGAATCAAGGTGTTCTTTGGGTCACATTCACTATGAAGACTCTAGGGCAGACTCCTTTCTGCTCTTTCAGATTCTGGAAGCTCTAGGTCTTCCTTGGCTCATCGCCAATCCTTCACAAGACCTCCTTCGCTGTCTTTTCTTCTTATAAGGACACTTGTCACTGGATTTAGGGCACGCCCCATTAATGCAGGATGATCTGATTTCGAGAGCCATAGTTACATAGGCAAGAATGTTTTTTTTGAAATGAGGTCACATTCACAGGTAAAAATGAACACTACAACTCAAATTTCCTTGTATAACTGTGCACAGAGTGAAAGCCTGGATGGACACATGTCTTTCCCCATTATCTTCCCTGAAAATGTCCAGGGTGTAGGCTAGTAAAATTGACGGAGCTGTGATTTGAACACAGAGCATATGCTTTTAACCTCTATGTGCCATCATTAGCCAATACCTGTGACTGTTTCAGTGCTTCTACTTGGTCATGAAAACTCCCCACCACCCACACCTACACTGGAACTTGGAGCACCTTTTCTGTAGTTGAAATACAAAATACAGTTCAGTGCAGGAGTTGAAAGACGGGAGTGTCTTTCTATATCAAGATAGTTTCAATCAGCCAGGACGAAGCTGGTACCACTGCCGCATCCCTGCTTTCATCAGGGAGGAAGGGATGTGCTTCACCACCTTGAGAAATCCTGAGCACATCAAGTTGGATCCTCTGTATGTTTATCTTCAGAAGTTAGAAAGACTGTGACCTTGTAACAGCTCAACATGAAAAATGTCCTAAGAAAGGAGACTGGACAAGGTGAGGGGTGAGTATGGCTTGGTACTTGTTAGCACTTTGGAAACCATGTATCCCCAAACACACATCGCAGGGATTCTGAGAGGACAGGGGTGTTGCTGATCAGTAATCAGCCTGGGTGAAGCCGAGCTACCACATATCACTCTGACTTCTCCAGAGACAAGCGTGAGTGATGTATTTATGATGCATGAGCACCTAAGAGGGGGCGGGGGAAGAGGAAGGAAGGCTCTTGTGTGTTTTCAGTGGGCAGATTTTTTTTTTTTTTAAGGGAGATTCAGTTATAAGAGAAGGGGTTTATTTGGACTGGAAGAAGTAAAACATTCTGGATAGTGAGAGGGAGAAAGTACCAATAGTTTAGTCTCCTGTTAACAAATATGGAGCAAGGTTCTGCTAACTTCTGCACCCGTTTTAAGACACCAGGCAACAGAAGAGCATGAGGATAGGGAACTAAAATCGAAGTTCTTCATCCCCTAACAGAAAACTGGTTGCAGCTGAGAAGCACAGCCTGGCATGGAAGTTGAGTTGGAATTGTCATAAGCATCATTAGAGGATGAATTAAAATTAGAGCTGGAGAAAACAGACTAAGAGAATGAGCAGAATCCAAAGCAAAGAGATGATTAAAGAACAATAAAAACACAAAAAATAATTCCCCTGGCAAGTTCTAGGGGGAAGCAATGTTGTGCATGGAGGTAGACTGTGCAATAGCCAATGGAGCCAGTAAGGGCTCTGAGCTTTTTGGTGGTAGCCCACTGAAGTGACCCTGAAACAAAGAAAATTCAGAGGATCTAATATTTAGCATGGGGATTATAGCTAAGAATACTGTAGTACACACTTGAACTTTGCTAAGAGAGTAGATTTTAAATGTTCTCACCACAAAAAAGGTGGGAATCATTTTGCAACATATAAACGTATTGAATTAACTTGTACATCTTAAACTTACACAGTGTTGGGCACCAATTATACCTCAATAAAGGGGAGAAATAAAATTGGATTAAAAAAAAAACAACAGGCAAATGCTGGTTCTAGGTTTGGGAGCAAATATTTGCCCAGAAAAATCCAAGAGACCTTTTCTGTTACAGCGTGTGAGAAATTTAGATGAAGATATATAAAATGTGTAAGTTATAGTTTACTTACAAGTTGACTTTTGACTTCACTTATACCTTCAGGTTATTTTTTATTTAATTGTTTTCATCATGTGTTCTCAACCTTATGATAGCTCCCTGAAAATACAAATACCTCGCCCCAGATGTCATCACTTCATGCCTTACATTATTTATATTCGTGAAAGTTTAGAGTTAAATTGTCTATTTGAGTCAAAGCTAAGGCTTGTGTTCCCAAAGCCTATTCTCTGTTGTCTGTCCCTCTTAATGAAGTGAGCAAACATAAACATGTCCCGAATCTTACTTTCCAGTTTATATTTTAATTTTCCTTTAATTTTCAGAAAGCATTAATTCCTAAGTAATCTACCTAGATTTTGAGCCCATGTTTAGCCAAAAGGGAGGATTTCTCTGTTAAATCATCAGTACAGATCATAAGAGAGTGATTAGTGAAGAATTCTGCCTGAGAAAAAATTAGGCCTAGGAAGTCTGTGTGGAGTCTTAGCCTTCTGCATGATCCAATATGAAAATACCTAGACAAGAATTTCTAAGCTAAGTTTTATATCAAATCTCCATCATTTTTCTCCTAATATGAGGGAAAGGCCCCTTTCCTGGTACATATTTCATTCAAACAATATGTATTTAGTATCCACTAAGGTAGTGCTAAGTGTGAGAGGACGCACAAGAACATTTGAAGGCTGATGTTGATAGTCTAAAACATGAGTAAGAATTCATAAAGCAGAAATAAAGCTATTTTCTTCTAGTTAGGAAGCTTTCATTGCCCAAGTGAAAGAGAAAAAATTAGAATCTCCCTTTTAATCCATTACCTGATATATTCTTTAATCCTGGTCCTTCTATTAGTTGTTCATTTCTTTAAGGTAGCTAGCTCTTTTGAATCTCATTGATCTTTTCTAAATACACCAGCACTTGAGTATGACACCTCTGAGAAAATAAGCAAGTAGCCCAGAGAAGGATAATCCTAGTACCATGACAGGGGGCAGAGGGGTATATTTACTAATTGCAAATAAAATTAATCCATCTCATATGATTTACCCCATATTTATTTTCAAGTATGTTCTAATTTATTGGATCTCATTATACAATGTTCAATATATATAACATATCATAATGTGTTTTTTATATATATATTTTTTTCAATCACTATCCTATTTGTGTTTATTTCACATCTATTCAACAATTTACCCTGAGTACATGTACTATGTGCTACAAACATACAGTGGTGGGATGCCCGGGTGGCTCAGTGGGTTAAGCCTCTGCCTTCGGCTCAGGTCATGATCTCAGGGTCCTGGGATCGAGTCCCGCATCGGGCTCTCAGCTTAGCGGGGAGCCTGCTTCCTCTCTGCCTGCCTCTCTGCCTACTTGTGATCTCTCTCTCTGTCAAATAAATAAATAAAATCTTAAAAAAAAATACAGTGTTGATCAAAATGGGCAGAGAATAATGGAAAAGTCAGAGCTTTAAAGAAAAAATTATATCACATTTAAAACAGTCAATCATACTGAGAGTAGTAAGGAGGATAGTCTGAAATTTGAGTGAGAGTAGGATAGGAGGGCCTTACAGAAGATGCTCTACAAGGGGCGCCTCGGTGGCTCAGTGGGTTAAAGCCTCTGCCTTCAGCTCAGGTCATGATCCCAGGATCCTGGGATTGAGCCCCGCATCACATCGGGCTCTCTGCTCAGCAGGGAGCCTGCTTCCCTGCCTCTCTGCCTACTTGTGATCTCTATCTTACTTGTGATCTCTGTCTGTGAAATAAATAAATAAAATATTAAAAAAAAAAAAAGACGCTCTACAAGAAGTAACATTTAAGCTAGACCTGAAGAATAAGTAGATGTTAGCCAGGCAAATAAGCATCATGAAAAACTATTCCAGGGGAAAGAGTAACAGGGATAATGACAAAAGGACCTTCCAGAGAATGTTTCATATTTCAGGAATTCAGAGAAAGCACCTATGCTAAATGCTATTATTTACTCCATATGTAATTTTTTAAAAAAAGATTTTATTTATTTGTCAGAGGGAGGAGGAGAGAGAGAGAGAGAGCACAAGCAGGGAGAGCAGCAGGAAGAGGGAAAAGCAGGCTCCCTGCTGAGCAAGGAACCCCGGGAACATGACCTGAGCTGAAGGCAGCCGCTGGACCAATGAGCCACCCAGGTGTCCCTAGTCCATATGTAATTTTTACTTTTTCTTATGAACAGAATTCTGATTTTATTCAAAGGAGAAAACCATCTAGGTTAAAAGATAAAAAACAAACACAAAAATACTACATGTTTGGGGCACCTGGGTGGCTCAGTGGGTTAAAGCCTGTGCCTTCAGCTCAGGTCATGATCCCAGGGTCCTGGGATAGAGCCCCGCATCCAGCTCTCTGCTCAGTGGAGAGCCTGCTTCCCCCTCTCTCTCTGCCTGTCTCTCTGCCTACTTGTGATCTCTGTCTGTCAAATAATAAATAAAATCTTAAAAAAAAAAATACTACATGTTTTTGCTTGACTTACAGTTAAGGGCCATTTGGCAGAGTTCTGGCCAGTGAGACATAAGCAGATGTTTAGATGATTTGGGTAAGTTTTACTCTCCTGCTACAGCTTCTATCTCTTTTCCTTGTTGCTTCCTCCTTCCTCGCCTATCTGGAATATGGAGATGGAGCAGCCATCTTGAAACCATGAAGTAACCATAAGGAGAAAAACCCGAGGGGCACCTGGGTGGCTCAGTGGTTTAAAGCCTCTACTTTCGGCTTGGGTCATGATCCCAGGGTCCTGGGATCGAGCCCCACATTGGGCTCTCTGCTCCGCGGAGAGCCTGCTTCCTCCTCTCTCTCCCTGCCTGCCTCTCTTGCCTACTTGTGATCTCTGTCAAATAAATTTAAAAAAAAAGAAAAGAAAAGAAAAACCCGAGCTGTGGGTGGTAGGGTTGAAAGATATAATAAGGAGCCTAGGAGGTTGATGATATCGTGGAGCCAATGTTCTAACCCTGAACTGTCTACCCCTGAATTTTTTTTTAAGATTTTATTTATTTATTTGATAGGCAGAGATCACAAGTAGGCAGAGAGGCAGGCAGAGAGAGAGGAGGAAGCAGGCTCCCCTGCTGAGCAGAGAGCCCGATGTGGGGCTCGATCCCAGGACCCTGAGATCACGACGTGAACCGAAGGCAGAGGCTTTAACCCACTGAGCCACCCAGGCGCCCTACCCCTGAATTTCTTGATATGGTAAATTATAATGGGCCCTCCCTCCAATTTCAGTGATTTTGGGTCACTAGTTACATATAGTTGGATGTAATCTCATCTAGTGCAGACGCCTGGTGCATTGTGTGCGAAGATTAAGGCTGACAAGCAAGCAGAAAC